>KK899253.1:240212-253619 GCA_000696445.1 Aquilaria agallochum
CACACACACACACACACACTTACCCTTGGAGTTGGTGTTAACTATAGTATCGTGATGTACCATATCTCACATGAAAAGCCTTTGTGACTTGTAATGTGTATATGTAACTCCAAGTTCCAATATTTAAGTACTTAACACTTATATTTTTATTAAACGATAGTTCATGTGGTATGAGTGGATGTTCTATTAACCGATTCTATATTACAACTGGCCCAATTCGGTACAGTTAAGGTCCAAATGGGCTCACAAGTTTAAATTTCTAACACTAGCAATAAAATAATCATTATTAACTTAACAAAATTTACAAACGACTCAAAGTTGTAAGAGAATCAATTCATTTACGGTATCAAATATTCATTTGTGCAAAAAAAAAAAAAACCTAGAATGCAAATATATATGCTTCAAGATGATCCACTATAAGTAACATAATACAGAAAATAGTTAGGGTACACAAGCAATGCCATGAAAAAATGAGAAAATCAAGAAAAGAAAAAGTTTCACATGAAACTAGGCAACATAAAAAAACACACAATCTAGATGTTAAGTTTTAGAAAACACTCCAATAAGCATCATTTGTAAATGCATCACTCCTCTTAACTTAAAACCAATATTTTACAATGTTGACAAAAAAAATAAGAATCATATATGGGAGGCAAGTGTTCACGCTTCTAATTTATCCAATTTAAATTTTTTGTGATAGTGGTACTTAAATCTCTCAAAGTGAGTAATTGATCTATTCGTCAGACATCTACAATAAGCACAACAAGCAATTAAAATACATTTTTTTCCCTAAAATTAACTCATTCAAAACTCAGCTGAAAAATACAAAGTAAACAAATAGATGTTGGAGTACCTCTCAACAAGCTTAACTTATTATCTTTAGCTATAAACTCTCATCAAGTTGCACTTGCATAGTAGAAGCCAAAGTGGACATGTCTCATTAAAGTTCCAAGCACACTAAGTTCATCCAATTTAGAGATCTCCATATACTCATGTTGTTACACCTTTCGGTTCACCACATCATCATGGTGCTCATTCTTACTTGGTGACAGCCAATACAAGTTTCAACCTTATGGCTAATGAGGAATGGAGGACTTGTTCATTACCACACTTTTTGGCATCTTACACAATATACTTAAGAGTTTCGCTGGATTTGATATGATACACTCATACTTATAGTTATTATTTATAATTTACTTGAAACATCTTAAAAAAAAAAAAGGAATTAAAGCTCACTCCCTTAGTTTGTCTTGCTTTTTTCCTTCTCACATTCAACTTCAACCTTTTTTTTTTCCTTCTTCAATTTCAATCATTGGTAATTTGGAAAATTCTTGAAAAAGGAAGCCTCAATTTATTTACCACTTGATTGGATTTCATTGAGTGCCACATCATTATCTTGTACTTTAAGCTTCAATTGAGTGCATAATTTTTTTCCCTTTAAATTTTTTATGGCAAAGAATGGGTGGAACGTATGGTTTTGGCAGCGCATATGGTCTTAGTCTCGGTTGCTCATGGTTTACTTCACCCATAACATCCCATTCCATCTCATGAATCAAACGGCAAGTTCTCATCAACTTAATTGGAAAAGCTTATTCATGTAAAGCTTTAACAATCATGGCAATTTCATCAAGATAAATTTCAATTCATCTTAATAAGGTTATGGTAGACTAAAAAATCTCCATTTTCCCATTCCACATGTTAGAATAGTCCTAGAAAGAAAATTCTTCAACTTGTTGATCATTGAAAGAAGTTGGTTATGATCAAGCACTTTTTGATTTTGTAATGAATGCATTTAACAAATCCTCCAATGATGGTTTGTTTTCCTCTTGTTGCTACATGAAATTGATATCATTTCTATATGCTTCATCATAATTGTTGTACAGCCCATAGTTGAAGTAGCTAGACATTTGGTACCCTCTTAAGCCAAGGAATAAAACTTGATTACACTTTGATTTATATGGATAGTATGAAGGTTAAATGGTCATGACTAGTGAATTTAGGACTTGCTATATTCATTCAATCATCCATTGCCATTGATTCCATATATGGCCATGGCTAAAAGTTAAAGCTCATACTTCCAACTGGCCACACAAAGGGAGTAAACTTTTTGCTCACTTATCAGCTCACTTATCAGTATGATCCATAATACCCTATAAAAAATTAAAAGAGAAAAACAAAACATAGAAGAAAAACAGCACAAGTAAGTTAAAGAGAATAAAAATTTAAAGTAAAGTTAGGTTACTAGCCATAAGATTAACTATAAATTTACATAATACTCCTTAACAACAATGTTAAAAACTTTGTCATGAGAAGAAAATTACAACAAAGTAGGTGTGTGTGTGTGTGTGTGTGTGTGTGTGTGTGTGTGTGTGTGTGTGTGTGTGTGTGTCAACTATCATAACTATTAAGCCTTATATTAGTTAGACTAATAATATTTAAGAATGAACTAAAATTAGGACTATCTAGAACTAAACTAGAAGTAAACGAAAATGATAGATTGAGACTTTTGCTAATTATAATTAGTACTACATAGCATTATTCCCTTATTAACCCCTTGTCAATGGCCTAACATAAACCTAGCCCTTTACCTCATAATGTGTTGGTTTTGCTCTTATAAGTAGCAATTTCCTTAATTACAAGCAAAATCCTCTTCATAAACTTAAGCTATCTAACTATTCTTTTGTTAGGCTAGGCTGATAATAACATTAAGTACCATTGTTTAGTTAAAACATTGTTGTATAAGCTAATCTTTCAATTAATTTTAGAAAACAACATTTTGACCTTTTCTAAGCTAGCATAACCTCTCTCAAAGCCTCAAGTAAGTGTAAGAATATGCTTCAGTTAACTAATCTAAAGCAATAACAAATATTCCAACAAAAACAAGCACAAATGTTTATGATCGATAAAGAGAAGTAGAAATAATGTATAATCCAACAAAGTCAATAAGTTTACAATACTAGATATAAAATAGATAATTCTATAAGCTAAGAAGTTAAAAACAACAATATCATGGAGATAACACAAGGAGAAAGGAAAAAAAAATAAAAAAAAAATGAGATCCTAGAAGCTATTTCCAAAGCCCCTTATATCTTCTCCTACTTGGCTCTTTCAAGCTCTTTCTAAAAGATTGTGTTGGAAAAAGAAAATAAGAAAAGAGAAAATAAAAATAAAAAATTAAAAAATTAAAATTTTAGAGCTAGATGAAAGTATGTGAGATATGTGTATACTAGGGCTTGGAGAAAAAATGGCATATATCAAGAAACGAGATTATGTTTTCATTATAGATAATAATAATTTTTGTGGTAAAAAGTGATGCAGTAGTGCCAGCATCGATACAATTGGGCTGAATTTCATACAATCATTAGAGCCAAGTGTATTGTGGCGTAACTGTAATACTTTTTGGTACAGAAACACCACCATCTTGACAGCTTCAGCATCCTTCAATATTTTGGTGATAACTTTTGTCTTCTAATGCCTGATTAAGGCAATACAAAAGCCCATGCTAAACTAAAAGGAAAGGCTATAGCTTTTGTAGTCATAGCAAAGCCTAAACCTAAAGAGGGAAAGGCTAAAATTTTGGTCTCAAGTTGCCCATTTTCCAAGCTTTCTCCACTATCAAATTTTATCATTTTTGTTCCAGTTGTTTCCATTCCTCTCTCATACCTCCAATAGCTTTTGACACCAATTGTTTTCATTCCTTTCTCATATTTGCAATAGCTTTTGACACTAACAAAATAAACATTCAAATTAAGAAACTAGCAAAATAATAGTGAAGTAAAGGTTTAAGTTTTGATGTCAAAGTAAGATACTTGATCAACAAATCACATAGCTCATAATCATGGATCTATTTGCAACCTAAAAAGGACTTTGAACATATTAATAAAGAAGATTATGATCCCTTATATCTATATGACAAATCTATATGGTTTAGGAAATCTATGTAACTTTTTTATATGTAGATATATTATGGTATGGTTAGGTGTTACTTTGACTAATTATAAAGTTTGGTCATCACAAATATAGTATTAAGGAGTAAATCATAGGTTTATGAAAATGGTGGATAAAAATTGCATTTTCACCTAAAACAATTTTTTTTTTGTGATTTATAATTGATTTGATACATTGGATATTCTAATCTTATTCTTCCTAGCAAGCGGATGGGTAAAGATATTAAAAGTTGAGACTTTGGTTAGTCTGGGATTAGAGGAAGAGAGTTGAAGCATATATCAATTGACCTATAATCAATCTACTGTAAATTACATAGTTATTCCTTAAATGTTATGTATTGTAGCAATGTAAAAAGGTGTAAGTTAAACCCAAAAATTGAACGCCAACCAGAATTTGACCAAAAAAATATCAGGTTCGGGTGAATTTCATGGTTAAAATTAACTATTTTGCTTGACCAGATTTGAAGTAAAGTTTGATGATTAAATTTGATTCAAATCAAACCCAACTAACCTAAAATCCCATACCATACTCTTATCACTTGCAAATTCATTAGTTCAAGTTGTATGCACCTAAATCCCCGCGATGCCTAGCCTACATCTATAATTCCCCAGTTCTCTCAAACCCAAAGCAACCCTACCTCTTTTATTCTTTGCCTCAACTAATGACACTCTTAACCCTAAGCCCCAATCATTGTAGATGGCATAAGACTTTAGTTCATAGCCTCCCCACCCTAAGATTAACATAACCACAGGCACAACTACAGGTCATAGGTGTCTCGATGGGCTTTATGGAGGCTTTGCTCCTACTATTGTCTTTCCATCATCTTGCTAATGTCACCTTTGGGCATGATCACAAACTTGACTCTTGCCAATTGCCTCAATCGCCTTCTCATTTTCATTTTTTCACAAACTTGACAATAGTTAACTCTCGCCTTCCTTAGTAACCATTCTTTTTCCTTTTTTTATATTAGTTATAATATTCATATACATGGGTTTTTTGTTTTTGTTCAATTTTCCTGCTAATTGACAAAATCTATTAATAAATATAGCCTAGTTGAATAAGGAGTAACTGATTTTAGAAGTAGATGTAATTCTTTTTTTTTTGTTATTGCAGTCCTAATTTAGGCCTAACTTGAACTTCGGATTTCGAACCTAAGTTAGTAAGGTTTGGATCCTTTGAAATTTCTAGTTAGGTTTAAACTAGAGTTTTAAGGTAGAGTAAATTGCTTACGTTTCAGGTTCGATCAACCTATAATATTTTTCTCAACTTTTCACCCCTACATTTTAGTCTCTAAACAAAAGCATAAACCTTGCAAATTGATTTTTAGAGAGTGATTGTTTATTGTACCTTGTTGTAGGTTATTGTCTTGTGCTTTCAGCTTTGCTAGTAATCAGAATGGGCATCCACACAGTCGACCTAGGTTCAAGTAGTAGGCAAAACACTATTTTTGTGCCAAGGCACCCTAGCTGTGGGAAAATTGCAGCCAGAGTCCTTCAGGTTTCACACAACAACTATTCCTCCCATAACTCTCATATAACACCTTTTAATTTTTGTACTTATAATGCTTTTGAATATCAAAAAAATGTTGTTTGCCTTTTTTTTTGGTCAGATAAATGAGGCCCCTCAGAGGTCAAGTGGAGAGATAATTTAAGATTGTTAATTCAAGTAATTGATAACAACATATGATGAATTGTTTTTAGTTGACTTGATTTTTAAAAGTACTTATAATGAGTTATGAGTAAAGTTTTAAGAGAAAATGTATATAAAGTTTTTCTGAGTTTCTCCAAGTTACATGAACTTTGGAAGTTATCACTAAGGTATGTCCTATTTAGTGGTAATCTAAATTTCGATCAAACTTGATCCATATATATGCAGAGTTGTTGTAGATTTTGTGGAGCTCGAGATGATGGGCAATTCTTTATGAATGTAGGCAGTGAAAGCATCGTAGCGTAGCGTATAAGCATGGACTTGTTAAGCCAAGTTGAAATTGTTGGAATACATATGTGTAATTTTCCTAGAGTTTTGCCGATGCTCATTTATCATAAGTAACAGTTTAGCAAACACCAAGGTCTCCCTAAAGATATATATATTTATGTTCCATCTTTCAGGCACATTAATAATAAGAAATTTTTGTCCAATAGCTTTAAAAATGTGGTAAAGGGACATTAAAAAAAAATGATGATAGAAGTTTGACTCTTGGCTTCTTCTTTTTTCCATATAATGCTATTTAAAACTAGTTTAAGTGTCTTTTTGTGTCTCAAAAATGTAGAAATTTCTCTTTCTTTATATTATAGAATATCTCTTACCATACCTAAACTTATAAAGATGATTATGTGTAACAAAAAAAAAATTCTATATATTTTTTATTAAAAATAATTCATTATTTTTAATTTTACTAAAATTAGTAACATTTAAAAATTAACACTTACATAATTAATAATTATTTGAATAGAGATTTTTCTAGAAAGTAACAAACTTTTTGTTATAAAATTTGTATGTTACTATCTAAGAAAAATAAAAATAAAATAAAAGTGCCCAATTTTTTCAAAAGAAATATTAGAAAGATACTTTTTAAACTTCTTTAAATATAGATTTTAATTAACATATAATTTAAATGAATAATCACTATATATATATATATATAAATAATCACTAATAACCAAATACAAAGGAGTAGAAATGAAAATACTTCCATTTTTTTGGATTTTTTTTGGAGTTATTTTGAAAGGAAGCTGTGTGTGGTGGGTGATGTCAACGGTGAGGAAATCTATTGGTATGTTCACGTACGAATCCAATTGAAGAATCTGTGTCATGATCTTGTTGAGTTGGCTATATGGCTGTGTCTGGGCAGGGGCAGGGGCAGAGCGGCAGAGCCAGGCGGGCAGGCGAGCAGGCGAGCAGAGCAACAAATTCGAGTCAGAGTGGCGACACCGGCCTCCCTCCTATCCCTGCCCGAGCATGACAATTGCCCCTACCTATAGCCTCCTCTCTACATTAGTTACTTCTACTAGGCTCACTCCCAAATACTTATCCCTTCATTGGATTAATTACCTTTCAATTCAATGTTTCCACCCCCTCTCCCCCCACTTCTATTTCTAAGAAACATGGTACAGTATTATTTAAAAAAAATATTATTTTGATAAAACATAGTACCATCCAAACTTGATCCGTTTCTTGGTTTTCTTGATCATATGACATTCTCTCTACTTCTATTTTTTTGTGGTTGAGATAGCTTTAGAGCTTAAGTTTTGATATTATATTAAAGTATTTTATCTAAAATTAATTGAAAATATGTGGAGGGGTTTTATCTCTATATAAAACCTTTACTAACCTTCTTTTTTTAGTCATGTGAATTTTTCCACTCAATATATATCCTTACAGTTTGTGATGTGTCATCTTACAAATTATAAGGTGATTAGAGCCCTAATTTTCGTTTTCATGTCTTTTATCTACACTAATGTCCGTATACGACCAATAATTACATGAGTAAAATTAATTTAGATAATTTAGATTTTGTGAATAAGATCTAAAAAGAAAATTTTAATAAATTAAATTTTGAATTTGAGTTTGACTCAGTACTTTTATTTCTAGATGAGACATAAATAAGGGTTTTTTTAAATATTATATAAAATCTTGTAATTTTTAAATATTATTTTTTGAAATTTCGAAACAACAATTAACATGGGAAAACCCATAAATCAAATTCAAAACATAAAAAAGTGACAAACGCTGCAGCTTATATGATTGCTCACAATATATTTTTTTTTACAGCAAAAAGATGTTATTAATATAAATGCAAAGTACAGCTCTTAATTTCGAGAGATATTGGAACAAATCGCCCTCAAGAACAGCACCCCATAAACATAAAGTACATGTAACTCCCAAAATATATCACAATTCTGAAAACCATGTCAAAATATCCCAAAAACATGAAAAAAAAAACCCAACAAATCCTAATAACACCAATAAAATATTAACTTACAAGATATACAGATCATTCTATTTCATTGGCCAATTTATAGGAATGATGTTGGTTGATTAAATGAAAGCATATTTTTTTTTACATGTTTATAAATCAAGGTTTTCTATAACCAAACCAAATTCATTCTTTTGAACCGAAACAAACATAAGACAGAGGAACATGTGTTTTCTTAAATTGGTCGAACACCCTAGTTTCATTAGATGATCAGAAATATTTATTCAAACATGTCCTAACGAATTAAATAACAGATATTTACCTTTATATATACCCATCGAAGTTCGATTGTCACACGTGTTTTCTCAATTTTTCGTTTTTTTCAAATGTATGTATTAAAAATCCACCTATAAATTGTCCCTTTTTAAAAAAAAATATTTCATTTATTTTTTGTAACATTTTATAATAAAATTACAATAGTTTCTTAAGAATCGGTTTCTAAAACCATTTTCGCTTTACAAGTTAAGCTATAAGTGTTAGTGAAAAGAAAGTAGTTTTTAACGCGAATTGTAAAATATTATCGGGAGTTATGTATTTTGGGCAACAACTTGATTGACTGGAGGTATTTTGACAGTCTTACCCTCTGGAAAGTTCTGTGACGCGCATAGCGAGCGAGTGAGGGCGGAGGGGAGGGTCATAAATACGAGGAGGAGGAAGAGGAAGGGCATTGGTGGAGGGCAGAACGAAAGAGGCAAATGTGGCCCTCTTCCCGTACTCTTGGATTGGACTTTTCTGGAAAGGTTTTCCTTTTCCTAACATTATTCCTATTTCCTTTTCTGATGCCAAACAATTTCATACGTGACCACTCTGCCTTCAAGACACAATACACATGAACTACCACCCTCAAAAGTCCTCTGTATCATTTTAAGTTTTAACTTAAGTTTAATTTAAATTTATTTATATAAATATTTATTAAAAAATATGTTAAAAAATTATAAATCTTCTAATTTCTATGTATATATATTTTAAAAAAATTAGTAAATATTGATATAAATAAATTGAAGTCAAACTTAAGTAAAAAAAATTGAAATGATGCAGAAGAATATGAAATGGGGGAGTAAAAGCCTCCCATTTTACTTCAATTTCCCATTTTACCCCTTATTTTACCCCTATTCTTTTCATAAAAAAGCTAAGAAATTTACTAATCATTAGTTTGAACCAAATTCAATTAACCCAAATCTTTTGGCCTAATAGCTAAAGGGCTAGATGAATATGAAGGAGATTAGGGGTTCAAACCATGATATTCTCATTTCCCATATAATACCCTTCGGCTGGTTCGAGTGCCATTTAGATCCCAAAAAATGGGCATTTCCTCTATCTCTCTCTTACATTTGAATATTTTCTAATCATTATATCTTACATAGATGCTTCTGATTACAAAAAAAAAAAAAACAAAACAAAGAAAGAAAGAAATCAAATTCTATTTAATTAATCAATCATTCAACTCGACTAAATTGTTAAATTGATGATATTCTGTAATCTCGTATGAAATTCAAGTAAAGTCATTTAGATGATTCATGTAATTCGTTTTAACTTAAGTCAATTAACTTCAAAATAACTTATTTTTATTTTTATATTTTTTTACCTGAAACTAATTTTAATTAAAATTCAATATTATATTGGAATAACCCGTTGAAAATAATTTTTTTGTAATCTTACTAAATTTTTATAAATTTATTAGTTTAAAGCATCAATAAGGTTAAATTCAAAAAAATTTAATAACATCATAAAATTTTAGTTTTAAATGAATTATTGCATTTACATAATATTGATTTTTAAATAAAATTTGTTTAAAATTAAAAAAAAATGTAAATATAAAAATAAGTCAGTTAACTTAAGTTAAAACGAATTGACTCTAAAGTATATATATCATCTCATGTTTTGATTTGTTTGATTTTTGGAGTCACAATTATGAATAGATATAGTGAAAGGACAAAAGAGTAGGAAATGTAAAACATGAGAATGGAGGTGGTTATGGTGGTGGTGATAATCATGGAAGTACGATATGGTAATTGAGTAATTCAGTCATCATTTCAAAGTCTTTCGCCAATCTATTCATTTTCCATTAGTAGTTGTAGATAACAAAAGCAAAAGTTGTTATGTATAAAAATGAGATAGACAGTAGAATTGGGGAATGCTTTTCAATTTGGTTAACGTGGGAAACTTCGAGTGAGAAAGATATTGTTCTCTAGTTTCATTTCCCATTCTTATTTATGAAATCGCAAAAGAAATATATAAATACATATTTTATTTATTTATTTATTCCTAGTTTCTTCAAATTAGAAGAATGGCCATAACTTTTTTTTCCCCTTTGGTAATCAGAAATATTTACATAAAATATAAGGATTATGAGAGATACTCTTGTATAAAAAAAGTGGGAATGCTTGTATAAAACTAGGAAGACAGCCGAACCAATATTAAAGTATTATATGGGAAAATAAAAATATCAAAGTTTCAACTCTAACTTTCCCATATTTCTATGGCTTTTAAGCCACTAGGTTAAACGGTTGGAGATGCCATAACATAATTTTAATTGATGATAAATGTAGTTTTTCCAAAGTACTTTGTTGATTTAATTTTTTTTTATTGAATCGTTGATTCAGTTCTAAAAAAAAGTTAAATAAAAGCGGTCACCTTTTTTTCAAAAAAAGAAAAAGAAAATAAAAACATACCTATCTTACCATTGGTAAACAATGTCTAAATTGCTTTATAACTATTCATATTGCACGAATTAAAATTAATTCTAATTTCACCGTTAATTTTTTAAACGAACCAGCCCACTTAGCCGCAAATAAAAGTTGGTTCACGATGTCAATTCTCAAACCTGTGTATTAAAATGACCTACTTTGGCAATTGTTGTTGGTGATAAGTGGCTTCTACGCAGCTAAAAGTAAAGAGCAAAAGTCCCATAAAATCGTAATCTAATTTTAAATCTTCATTATCACATCACATTTAAAATCTTTGGCCGTAAGCTTAAATTTTTTTACGTAAAGTAATTAAAAATGATTAAAAGCCACGTAAAAATGAGGCTATGATCAGGCAAAACTATGAGCTGAAGTCTTTTTCATGTGTCACCATATGTGGCCAACTGTACATAGTGTCAATGGTCTCTAATCTTTAACTATCATTACTAATTGATCATTATCTTTCATTTTGTTGTGAATTTATTGTAAATCTTTATAATTTATTTTATATTAATTTCTAACTATAGTTAGGTACAAAAACATAGAGAAAAAAAAACTGATAGTTGAATTTGTTTTAGTAACTATTGAACAATTATAACACAGTTTGAATTTATTTGAAGAAAAATATTAAATAATTTGAATTCATTAACTCTTGTAAACAATTTGACAATGGCCTTTTTAATTTATAATTTAAACAGTTTGATAACTATATTTCATATATTCAGACAGTGACATATTCTTTTACAGTTAATAAACTGCTAAATTACCGATTTTTCATATGTAAATTGGGTTTATATACTTGCCTAATGCTAATGATTAGTATGTAATGAACTATAAGGTTTGTGACCAATTAGGAGTGAAATGAATATTGAAGTCTGATTTACAATGATAATTAAAAGTCTAAGAGTGATAGTATTTCTTATCTAGCCAGCTAAAGGTCAAACAAATATATAATTTAGTTTCTGAAACCTTGGCCATTGAATAGGCCTTTGCCCTTCTACAGCCTAAATCTGAGTTTGGGACACTCATCCCATCCCCTTTTCTCCCAAGCCCTTAAAAATTGTATTGTAATTCTGACTATAAAAACAATATATGTAAGTTAAAATTTGAGGTGTAATAAAAAACAAACTTTTATTCAGAGGCTAGTTTGTAGGTTGCTTGAAGTTTTCAATTGCCAAAATTGGTTTTAGTCTATTCAGTGAAGATCTTTCTGTAATGATAAAAATTGTTTATAGTGTACCTCATTTATTAAAAAGGAAAACAATATCAAACATAAAGATATGTTTTTTTATGAACTATAAGTAAGAATTTAAACACCGCTGCATGTAAAGTATATGAGTAATTATTATACTATGCACCTATGTTTAATTAGATACATTAACCTATCCTTAACTCTCTATATAAAACCTAAACCTACCTCCATACAAAAATTGACAAAATTGCTCATCACCAAAATTTTCTCTCTCTCTCTCTCTCTCTCTCTCTTTTCAGAAATCCTACTACATTTCTACCATTGCCGCCGCTACCTCTGGATCATCCATCATTACTTACACCTACACAAATATCAAAGACAAAGATGAAAAAAGTCTAAAGTAATTGAGAAAAGTGTGTGAATAAGTACGTATAAGTATCTGAACTAATATGTAGACTATTTGTTATTTTCAATAATATGTAAAACTATTTGTTCTCTTCAATAATATGTAAATGTGTAGAAGTGTCTGAATAAATATGTGAAAGTACCTACAGAAATATGCAAGTGTATGAGTAATATGCAAACAATTTATTATATTAAAAAATTGAAAATGTCTAAATCAATAAGCAAAAATGTTTAAATAATTATGTAAAAGTGTCTGACAAATAAATAAATAAATAAAAATGGTCATAACGATAAGTAGAAAATTTGTTATCTTTAAATTTAAAAGTGTCTGAAACAATAATTGAAAGTGTCTAAATTAATATATTAAAATGTCTTTGTCTCTTTGCCCAATTATGCCCTTTCCTTATTCGTCTATCTCTTTACTTCTATCTTTCACAGTTGATTGCACTCCGCTGGCTCCGCCAGTTGATAGTGATCTGTTGTCGATCGTCTTCTGCCCATTGATCGAAATTTGCCATTGCATGTCAATCACACTTCGCCCGAGACCCTATTGTTTCCCTTCAATTTCACTGCCATTGATCTTGACCTCTAGCACAACCTCAACATCAAACTGTTCACCGGCATCAATATCTGATGTCGCTTTGATTTCCTCCTGACGAAAGAAGTCTTCTTAGATCTTGTAGTTGTTTCGAATTTCGTAACAAAGATAAGCAGCAATTCGATTGTCGGGATGAACACATATGAACACTGCAATGATTGCATAACAGCACGAAGAGAAGTAGTGATTGGATCATTGGCAATTGGTGATGCGCGGGGATGACGAAGAGCGTAGAGCGGCGGCGATGGGCGGCTATTAGATCATCAAAATGAAAAAGTGGCAACAATTGATGGCGATTGGAAATCGGAACGAACAAATGAGAAAAATGCCGGCAAATTGAGAGAAATTGTTTGAGAAAGGAAAATTTAAAGATAAAATTGTAAAAATAGCTACTATATCTAATTAGACATATGTTTATATTATCCATAATAATATATTAGTTGTTATATGAAAGAAATATGAATGGAGGGTGAAGGTTTATTTTATTTTAAGTCACGTTTTCCAATGTTAAATCCTAACTCTAATTCACGCCCCTAAAACGGGAAATTAATAAATTAAGCAAGAAGAAAAGGGAAGAAAAGGAGAAAAAGGGGGGGGGGGGGGG
>KK899253.1:253630-265192 GCA_000696445.1 Aquilaria agallochum
TAAAAAGGGCATTGTCTGCTTCGCTTATCCCAAAAGGGACGTCCATGGACCATAATCCAACCGCGACCAACTCATACAAAACGCAATGAAACCTGGAATCAATTACCGCTAAATGACGATATACTACTCACAAATGCAAACGATTTTAACAAATTTGATGTTCCCGAAATTTAAATGTCAAGGAAATAATCACAGTTTTTTGAGCTAGGAAATCTTTTGCATCAAAGTTTCTTTTAATCCCGACTCAGCATTTCAAAAATTTTGCGAGAAAAATATGGAAAACTTAATGGGCGAAGCGTACCTTTTTTTTTTCTTTTGTTTTATTATGTAAATTAAATACAACAATTTAAAAAAAAAAAGTTGAGAAACCAGACGGCCAAAGCCAATCATGGTATTAAAATGAAAAAGGGAAAGGTCAAGTGTTTAGAGAGAGAAGGGCGAGGATGCTTTATGCTGGCACCGAAGGGAAGCCGAAACTGGCATCGTCTATGCTGAATTAGGGGGCAGTCAGGTTTATTTTTCCTTTATTCTTTTTTAGTCTCACAATATTTCATTTCATTTCTAACCTTTTTTTTCATTTTAAAATATCTACTAGTCTAGTCTCGCAGTACTATACAATTTTATTAATTTTTGCGTTTTCTCGTTAAGCCCCTCTCCCCCATTCTATTCCTTCTTTCAGCCACTTCAAAAAAAATAAAAAAGCTTCAGCTCTCTCCATCTTTGTTATATATATTTACCCCAACAAACGCAGAAGAGAGAGAAAGGAACGAGAGAGAGGGACCGAAAACCAAACCCCAAAATTCTCTCTCTTTTCATTACTATGAGACTATGATCCTCGACTAGCCTCCTAGCTCCAGTTCCTTTTCAGCTCCATCAGCTCAAAATCGCAACAACACGAAGACCCAGAAGATTTTCTTTCCTGGACGAAAATAATGTGGGATCTCAACGACTCGCCGGATCAGTGCTTCGACGACGAATCCGAGGGCTGCTCCTCGCAGAAGACTTCGCTCGATGGAGACGACGACAAGGGTAAACGGGTCGGATCCATATCCAATTCCAGCTCCTCTCCGGTCGTCATCGACGATGGATCCGAAACTGAAGACGGAGGCCGCACCCGGTCGGCGCTTATGAAGAAGCGCAGCAGCAAGATATTCGGGTTCTCGGTGTCGTCGGCGGCCTTTGAGCAAGATGAGGAAGCCGAAGACCCGCCTGTGACCCGGAACTTTTTTCCCCTCGAGGTCGAGGAGCTTCCTCCCGAAATGGGGGCCGCATCCGGGGGCGGCGGGGGAGTGGGAACCGGCTTCCCACGGGCTCACTGGGTTGGAGTAAAGTTCTGCCAATCGGAGCCCGTGATGCCGGGGAAGCCAAGCGTCGACGTTTCACAGCCGATGAAGAAGAGCCGGAGAGGGCCCCGCTCGAGAAGCTCCCAGTATAGAGGCGTCACGTTTTACAGAAGAACTGGCCGCTGGGAGTCTCATATTTGGTCTGTCTCAGTCTCCCCCAATCTAATTTTGTTTTGTCTTTAGTATGCTCTTCAGACAACGGAAAGATAGATCATTTTCTCTTTCTCCTATCTTGCTCATGGTTTTGGTTTTGTCTCTGCAGGGATTGCGGAAAACAAGTGTATTTAGGTATTACAGTTATTTTGGTTGAGTTCATGTTGGGTTTTTTTGTCATTAATATCTGGAAGCAGAAAACTAAGGCAGCAGCAGGTGTTTTCTTTCGCTTCAACTTTTTTCCTCTGATGGGCATATTTTTGGGGATTTATCGCAGGTGGATTCGACACTGCACATGCAGCTGCCCGGTGAGTCTCTATATATTACCAGGACACTAAACCGAATTAATTATAACCTGGAGATTATAAAATTTTTTATTTTCTTCTACTTCCCGGGAAACTGATAAGCTTTCCTTTTTCTGGGCAGTGCATATGATAGAGCGGCCATCAAGTTCCGTGGCGCAGATGCGGACATTAATTTCAGCATCGAAGATTATGAGGAAGACTTGAAACAGGTGAGAGAACGAAGAGAGAGAAAGAGGGCCAGAATAATTTATCTTATCTTGAACAGTTCCATTTTATCTCCAACAGTTCTGAATATTTTCCTGGTTCTAGCTTTATTAGATTTTTTTTTTCTCTTGGTTCTTTCGGGCGTGTTTTGTTTGATGAATGATGATTCCGGCCGATCGTCGAGCAGATAACGGAGAACCCAACATTTGAGTGTGTTTTTGTCGGAAATAAAATAAGATTATGAGTTGTGCTTTGTTTGAGTTTTGCTGGGCAGATGGGCAACCTAACAAAAGAGGAGTTCGTTCATGTTCTTCGCCGGCAAAGCACCGGGTTTCCCCGGGGGAGCTCCAAGTACAGAGGCGTGACCTTGCACAAGTGTGGGCGATGGGAGGCTCGCATGGGCCAGTTCTTGGGAAAGAAATATGTGTACTTGGGTTTGTTCGATACGGAGATTGAAGCGGCAAGGTAAATTTTTCCTTATTTTTTTTTCTTTTTGGTTGGTTAATTTCTAGGGGATTAATTTGTCTTCTTAATAATTTTGGCAGGGCTTATGACAAAGCTGCCATCAAGTGCAACGGGAAGGATGCCGTGACCAATTTCGATCCCAGCATCTATGAAAACGAGCTTAATTCTGGTGGTTAGTATTTGCTGAATAATTAATTAGTTTCGGGCTTGTATTTTAGCGGGGTTAATTAGACGGTAATTAAGCCAGTTTCGGCAATTGTATGTCTCAGAAACTTCAGGCGATGGTGGAGATCGCAATCACAACCTTGATCTCAGCCTAGGGAATTCGGCATCCGCGAGACAGAATGGCCAAAACAGCTTGCCGTTTGATTCTGATTGGTTTAACCGTGGATTAAGGCCGAATAAGGTTCGAACAAGATACAATAATTTATTAGTTTGAGGAAGTTGATGTCTATGTCGATGTTCTTGTTCTTGTTCTAGTTCTAGAACTGATGCCCCTGTCATGTTTCGGGTTGGGTATCGGTAAATGCCAGCAGATAAGCCAGCTGCAGCAAGAAGCATGCGGAAGCAACAATGATCTTGGAAGAAGAGAAGGGTGCAGCGAGGTTGAGACAATGCAGCTGCTGAGCCAGACCTATATCCAGTCCCCGGCCTCTGTCAAGTCCAGCCGGGTGGCTAGATACGGTCACATGTTTCAGACCATGCTGCCGAGCTCACCCGGTTACCCAGTAAGCCAACCCTCCGGCTCGAACTACTCTCATTGATCTTCCTTGTGTCACAAGTCACCTAGATATACATGTCTGAATGCTTTGTTTATGTTGTGTACAGATTCAGTTTGCAAGCGGCAGCAATGGAAGCGGCAGAGCGAACAATGGGAGAGATCTTTCGCTGTGTGCGAGTAGCCCTCACCAATTGTTTGCAAGTGCTGCAGCATCATCAGGATTCCCATCCCAGATCAATCACTACCCCTCCTCCAAGAACTGGCTGCAGAATGGGTTCCATAATTCTCTCATGAGACCCTCATAATTTTTAACCCATGTCATTAGTAGCCCTAATGCCTCGGTTCATGACCTAATTTCTCCTTGTTCAGACCGCTGCACCCATGATTCGCCCAACCCAACTTTCAAGTCTCAGCTCATCAGATCCATCGGACCTTAATTGTATGACATGTTCTTCAGTTGGAGCACTTAGCGGAGAGAAGAAGACAAAACGGGAAAAGCATCGTTCGACCTCTTCTTGGCTCCTACTCCCTGGGAATTTTTGGGTCAATTGGTCTAACTAACGACGAACAAAATCTTGGATTATAAGAGTATATACATATATATACACACTATGTGCTGAATTTTGAGATTTAACTCCTTGTACAATGGTCGCTTTGCCTTGCCGCCCTAGCCTATTTAATTCGTTTGCATTTTAGTGGCATTTATTTTGTTCACATGTAGCGAGGATTTGTTGCTTGACTTCACTGTAATGGACCCAAATGGCCATTTTGGAACTTGAAGGGTAAGAATAACAATTTAGATACCACTATTGTTGGTTTCCGAAAACGGCAATAGGGGGTGTCCCACATTACCTCTGCAGCAGTACTGCCATTAAAAGAAACGGGTGAGAGAGCGAGTGCTGAAAATGCAAGAAAAAAGAAATGAGCGGAAATGTGAATTAGATGTAAGAGGGCCAGAAAACCGGAAAGAAAAAACAAAGAAGAGAAGGGAGGAAATTCTAGAACTGACCACTTTTGTTTGCCCTCTTGCTCAATTATGTCACTCAAATTTTAATTAAGCTAATTATCCCACCAGTGTTACTAAGTTGGTCCAGTTATGCCCCTCAACTCCACAATGTGAGAATTTAGCCCTGCTGTTTCGTGCAACATAAAAGATAAAAGACATTGGAGGAGGTGAATTGAACAGCCTATTAATGAAAGTCGTCAAATTGCGCCAACATAGTAACATTGGTGGCATAATTGGACTAATTTAGTAAGGATGGGGACATAATTGGACCAGGTCACTAGCACTGGAGGCATAATTGGAAAAAGTAAAGGTTCAGTTGCATAATTGAGCCACACAGAAAACATTAGGAATTTTTAGGGTCCTTTTCCATAAAAAAAAAAAAAAAGGAACGAAGGGGTGGCCGGGCATCGGAAATATCACCGGATGGTGATGAATAGTCACCATCATTTGTGTCCTTTGAATCAGTTCTCTCAACCCAAAAGCAGTCAGGCATGGCCATAATGACGAGTGGGACTTATCGTCTTAACCCCTCCAATGCCTTAAGGAAAAAAAAGGCCCTCTGAATTGTAGTATCTGTTAACTAAGATAAGAGAGATAGACAGAGCCTTAAAAAGGTAAATCGGTAATCGTACGCTTTGGGTTTTAACCCCTGTCAGTCTTGGAAAGGGGGAAAAAATTTAACTTCCTTTACTTTATTAAGGTAAAGTTTCAATTTCTTGGGTTTTACTCAATTAAGTGAATGGAACTAGTTTACTCATTTCTATTTTTCCATTGGAAAAAAGAGTGTAATTATTAAGTGTAGAAAACCTGCGAATGGTGTACGAGGAAAGAGGGAGCAATGTTGAAATGCTTAAAATAAGGAAGGAAAAGATTGCGCTTTTAAAATTTCATCTAAATGCGACATTGGTCCTCCAACTTTATCAACTCACATGAGTTGGTCCCTCAACTTTAAATCAGTACGACTTAGTCCTCCAACTTTAATAAACTGTGCGAATTAGTTCTCAAATTTTGAGAAACTATGTGACTTGGTCCCTTGGTTGACTGAAAGAGCACATGGGGAGTCACGTGACCTAAACAATGTTGGTAAGAGTCTGCTTGTCATGTAATCAGGCAGCGGAGCAAAGTGGCCTAGCATAGGAGAAGGGCGAGCAGAGGAAAGAGGTTGGTATCAAGGGGCAAGCAGAGGTGGTGAGGGTCCTAGGTGTAGTGGCGAGGTTTGGGCATGAAGGAGAAGACAAATCTAGCTGCAGTGATAACTATTCATTTCAAATTTGGCAATGACTAGCAAGGGGTAACAGATTTGATGAAAAAGTCACAACAGATAGGATTGAGAGAGGAGAAAGGAGGCCGAATTTGAAGAAGATAGGCATTGGATTCAATGAAGAGAGGCATCAAATTCGGATACAAGAGGCATCAGTTTCAATGAAGATGTTATGGCTAGGAGCAAGGGAGGAGAAGAGAGACGTCGAATTTGATAAAGAGAGGCTAACAACAAGGGACAAGGACATAGTTGATGGAGAAGACACCAGCTACGATGGGGGTGGGGGCCATATTGGACAGAGATGGGCAGCGGGTGGTGGTGAGGGGAAGGGCCATATTGGACAGAGATGGGCAGCGGGTGGTGGTGAGGGGAAGAGAGACTAACACTGTCTGTTATTCTATACAATAAGGACTAACTCACTCAATTTTTCAAAGTTGAGGGACTAAGCTGTCCTGAGTTAAAGTCAAATGACTAACTCTCTTGAGTGAGTAAAGTTGAGGGATCAAATGTACATTCCGACCTTAAAAATTTGATGGGGGACCAATAATGCAAAAAAATACTTTAAAAATTCTAAATAATGTGCTTGCCATTAGGCTATATGGTTGCTTAAAAAATGAGCAAATGTGAATAAAATAGAAGGTCCAATTTCGTCATCTGGTTCGTCATCATCCAATATTTATATTCAGGAAAAGAAATATTGTTGATACGAGGCAGCATATGGGGTCACAAGGGGGCTACTTAATTTAATTTCCTTGTCCTTTTACGGAAAAAACAAAACCTGAGGGGTTAAATATTAGTGCGAAGGTTTCTATAAGCAGAAAACAGCTTTCCTGAAGGAGAAAGACCAAAGCACAAAGACAAAAGGCTTCAGAGGGTTTCTTCATCAAGCCATTACCAATTAAATTAATTGGCTAACTATTATTACACCTACAAGAAAATGCAATTTTTTTTTTTTTTTTTCGTAAAGAAAGGTTAATCAATTAAACTTGTTGGAGATATTTGCACGTAGATGATGGATGTGTACAGATGAAGCATCCACGAAGGACACCTCATGCATGATTCGTTGGGGAAACCTAGACGCCTTTTTTCATCTTCTATAATATGTCCACTAAAGTGGCGAAACTTTAAAAAATGACAGACTTAGCAGCTGGCCTGCCCCTGCCTCCCTAATTATTCTCGGTATACTAGTATTTCTCTCATGTTCTAGACTACTAGTTCACATGATCCATTATATCTTGGGTTTTCCATAACAATTCCTCTGCCCTTTCCTCCGTTTGCTTTTCAAATTTCAACGTGATTTCTTTCTTGCTGTCCAACGATGCTATTGGCTTGCTCCCTAACTATTTTATGACCGAGTTTCGTATTAATATCAGAATTTTGAGTAAATTGAACCAATTGAAAGCCAGATTAAGCCCTTAATCAATTCGGTTGGACCAAAGTACTCCAACAAGTTATAGAAACAGGGGAAGGAAAACTCATACATTTGAAAAGACTCGAACTCTAACCTTAATTAACTGGAGATTTCTTAAATCCGCCTAAATATATATCAAAGTTAATATGTTCAGAAAATAGTAACCTACAGTGGACAATGAAATTTCAGGATACGACTATTATAGTCCTCAATTGGACATTTATGTAATGATATTTTACTTGTTAATCAGAAAAGTTACGGCCATTCAATCCTAAAGTTACGTTGTTTAATCTTAATTTACTGCTATTTGAATTTTTTGATTTTAATGTATACGTCCAGCAAAATAAAAACTATACTAACTCAAATAATTAAAATTACAATTAATGAGTTTGTAATTCAGATAATACAAGAAGGTTACACATAAAGCGATAAACCTTCGACAAGTTAAATAATTGATCCTAATCTCATGATATGAAACCAATTAAATGTGAAAACCACAATACCCTACCTTAGTCATGTCAAAGGAAAGGGAAGGGGATAAGTAGACAGACAAAAGTAGGTGTCAAGACCACGCGCGGTGTCCTCGTGTGTTGTGTCTTACGATACCAGCCTCTTTAAGGTTAAAGAGATCCAGAAGTTTGAAGTTCCAGAGTCAAAGAAACCCAGCACAGCCACTGCTGGTCTCTCTCTCTCTCTCTCTCTCTCCTCCTTTCAGTCATTAGATCCCTTCTTGCATCGGATCTACGAAGCAGCGCAGAAATCCTCAGCCCCACAGATCCATCCGTCTCTAGTCTCTACCCCAACACTTTCCCTTTCCCATTAATTTTAACTCCCCTCGTGTTTTGTGTTATTTGCTATATCATACCCTGAGGTTTTCTACATGTGTTATTTTACACCTCTAAGATTTCTGGACGCACTTTGTTTCCTTCGAATTTGAGTTACTCTACAAATATGCCTTGTTTAGGTAAGACTCTTAATTTTTTTTTTCTAGTTTTTTTTTTAATTTTTTGAAATTCGGTTTCATGATAGATATGCATTTAGTGTTTCTCAACAACCATAGAAAACATCGCTTTACGTTTGAACATGATAGAAACTGAAATTTTAAATTTCCCATTAGTTTTCAATATATTATTAGTCAATTTAAATTTACAGTAAATTAGTTATCAAATCTTTTTAAATTATAACTTCAAAAGCCGATAAATAAATAAAAAAATAGGGGAGTACGTTTTCATATCTGTGTGCTCGAAGCGCAAATATAAATAATATTGAACTTTTTTTGGGAGGTGGGGTATAATTGACAAAAAAAACTTAGCTTAAGTCTTGATCATCCTGATAATTAAAAAGAATAGAAGTCATAAACATTCATATAGAAATCAATTGTTTTTGTAAGTTGGTTTTGCACGCTGTAAGAGTTGGTAACTTTATAAATACAGATTGGTTGTAGCATAATTGTTGAGAAAATTAGTGTAATTGGCCTTTCCATTTCAGGAAAGAGTAGGTCTGTTGGTGTTAAAATGAGAAATGGAAGGGAGAAAGATGACCACAAAAAAGGTCCCAAGCATGCGAAGCGAAAAAAGAGGACTGGATTGGATAGGCAAGTGGGGACATAAGAGAAGAGGAATCTGAAAAGGAGCACTGTGAAAGAAGGCGGATTTGGGCTTCTCTTTTTCCGGCCCTTTTCCAATTTTGGGATTTCTTCAACGGCTGGAATTCACTCTGCCCTTCATCCCTCTCCAAATAACAACAAAACGAACAATTAATTAACTCACATTCATGTACCGTGAAAAATAACCAGGCCCTGTCACTCTCTCTCTAGTCCCCCATCTTGTTAAACTCTTTAACACTGGTCCCCACACTTCCATTCCAATCACTTTTATCCTTTTCTTTTTTTTTTTAATTTTCGTTTTTGGCTAATTGGAGTCAAACAGATTTAGGTGAGTTACAACGAAGGCGTGTAGGTTATTTCTCTTTTTGGTCTCCTCTCTTGATTTGTGAAGCCAGACTCGATAATAATAAGATATCGACTTCACTACAAAGATCTTTACCAATTAAACTAACTTCTAGTTGTCTCTTCATTCATAAAAATTAACTAGTTGTATGAATGAGTGGATACCCTAGGTTACAAAAGTTGAAAGGAAATCATTATCGTGCAAAAACAAAAAGCTAAGGGAGCACGTTGAAATGGACTATTCATTGTTCAAACTTAGCTAAATGAAAGGACCTCAACTTTATGGGGAAAAAAAAAATCATTAAAGGCATAAACTTTTATGTTATTCATATGGACACTCTCAAATGCGGTTGGTTAAGAACCAGTGGCAAACCTGTATCAGGGCGGGGTGCTACCTCTTTCGGAAATTTTAAAAATACGTAAAAATCAAGTATGAACTTGATTAGTTTCTCAGAATTTATAAACTAAGTGTAAAATTTTACTACCAAATATGATGGAAGAATATAGAAGCAAACACGTGAAAATGTCATATTTTAAAATTTAAATTAAATAAAAGTAATATAAAGGTAAATGGTAGTGAATAGACTGTGCACGTCCAGATGAGGAGCAGTAGTTGTTCAGCATGGGTTTTAATATTTTAATTGAAAACTGGGTGTGAGATCGCTGTCAACAACCATTCAGCCCCTCGGACAAACAACTCCTTCCATGATCGGTTTCCCTTTATGGGACGCACCCTTTCCCCTCCCCCATCGCCATCTTTCTTTTCTCAATCACCAATCACACGCCACTTTCCCTTCTCGGTATAGTCTCTTCCCATTGTTGTCTACGTGTCCACACCTCTTTTGCTCCCAACTCTAACAATTCATACCAATTTTGGATCGTTTTCTTTTTTTTATGCTCCAGAGAGTCTCAATTTTATTAAAAATATCTAGATTTAATATAGAGATTAAAGAAATTAAAATTTTATATATTGTTTTTATTTTTACATTTAATTTTTTTATTTAAATAAAAAAAATTAATATAAAAAATTGAGTTTTGATATGATAAAATAATTTAATAAATATGAAAATATTGCAAAAATTTGTAACAGTTTAATATAAAATTTATTGCAAATAATTTGAAACAGATAAAGTATAAGAGATTAAAGGTTACAAGAGTCGATTAACTCCCTGGTTTATCCACAGCTAACTTACATTTTCTGCTTAGAGTGAAGAAATTTCAAAATACAAATCAGAATTCGGATCATAACAGATTGTGTGATAAGGTGAGCAACAATATTTTCACATAAGAAACAAGGAACTTACAAAAGGAATATTTAGTAATATTAAAAAAAATATTTTCCTTTATACAATTGCGCATAAATTTTTTACCTTGTGGTGATTTACCATGCAAGTGGCTTAACTATAAGAGTAAATTATACAAAACCCTACTCAAAGGTTTTGATGAAATTACAATCATACTCTTTTTTTTTTTTTTTTTTTTTTTTTTTCAGAATCCTATACTTTGCCATATGAATGTAAGCATTTTTTTAGCAGCATCTTACATAAATTTTTTAAATTCTAATTTCAATTGTACATTCAATAAATTTAATTTGTCTCATAGTAGTTTGACAATTAGTATCGGTTTAAATCATCAATTTTTCCTGCATCTAAATGCTAAACTATTATCTTTACTCTCCATTTTACGAATAAACTGTAGGTTTCTGAAATAGAAAGATTACAATAACAATAATAATGCCATATAAATAAGAATTGGGTTGATCATAGTTACACTTGGACTTTGGTTAATATTACAGCTACACCCACAATATTTGAAAATATGCCCTCACCCCCTACTTTTTCTACACCGTTTAAAAAAATTATGAAATCCTGGTTTAAATTATATTGCAGTTATCTTTTAGCAATTTCATGTTGTCTGGTAAACTAAAAATTTTTAAGTACCGATCAATTAACTATAAAGAAATATCAAACATATTGAAGTTGATGAAAAATGAAGATCATACAATTTAAATTATGATTTTAAAGTTTTTTCAGACAATGTATGAAAAAAAAGAGGTAGTTCCTCAACCCCCTTAGAAGTAATTGTAATATTAGTTAAAGTTGATAGATGAATGCAAGAAACCCTAAAGAATTACCTATACATGTAAACGGAAGTTTGATTGATATGATACAGAGATAAATATATACAAGAACTTGGGCATAATTGGAGGCTTATGAGCATAAAAGAGTGAGGAGCCCTCTCCATAGTGTGGCCACATGAATCGGAGCATTTGTGACATGAACCTACTCTCTATACCAGTACAAATATATAATACTATAATAATAATATGAGGTAGGAGGCAAAAAGAGATGCCTCAATCATGTGAGCAGGAAAAGGAACAGCACTTGCTGGTACGAAAATCTGCCTAGCTACCAGTAAGCAGGAACTAGCAAGCCTAGTTTCCCAGATGAACAGAAGATATTTTCATTTTCACCAGCAATTTGGGCATAAAAACAACTAATTTTGCACAAAACCATATCTACATACATATATTCGCCAACCTTCCCTCTTATTATTCTTAGGGTATTTAGTACACCCACAGAAATTCTTGCATCATTTCGAGTAATACCTAAGGTGAATGAATCTGTTCACTACTGTTCACAATTTGATTTGTATTGGTTTCATTCTCTGACCTTGCTCTTACCTAACTTAAGGGGTTGCGCGTTTTTAATTTTATGAATCTCTGACTCAAAATAATCTTTTTTT
>KK899253.1:266737-374314 GCA_000696445.1 Aquilaria agallochum
GAAGAAAAGAAAAGAAAACAACAACAACATGAATTTGAGCCTAAAAAAATTTGGGCCTCGAAATTTCATGGTAGACGTAGGGGTCCAGAACTTGGCAAATTGGCAATATGGAGTCTAGAAACAAAAAATCTGGGGACCAGGTGTTCGACAATTAGATACAAGTTGCACTTGTCCTCTCCTGGTCCATGAATTTGAATTATACAAGCGAAAATGTGCAAATCTTCCATTTACGTGTTCAGTTTGGGGACATCATATGCCTCCAATGATTTTTTACAGGCAAATTTACCACTCAGGTTTTCAAATTAGTGCAAATGCACCACTACATTTAACAAGATGATATGGCTACAGCTCCTACAAATTTCCCACATGAAAAAAATCTGAGCGTGATGGAACCAAGATGCAGTTTCCTGGCAATAATATGGACAAGAACAGCCAAATTAGAAGAAAACCACTGAAAGTATAGAGGATCACATGGCGTTTAGCCAACGAGATATGGAGACAAAAATGGAAAGGGTTTCATAGAAAAGGGAACAAAGAGGTAAGGAAGACATAATACTCTTGAACCAAACCGAATATGCTAGGAGTTTGTTTCATTAATGTCCAATATGATAATTTTAATACTTTAGTGACTATTCTGCTCTTATTGCATATATAGTGGCATATGTCCCCCACTCACATAACTTAAGTGGCAAATTTGCCTCTTGCCAAATTGCACAATTGTAGTAATAGAACCTCGTAGCTTTTGCATTGGCCCACACATCAAACAATCAAAAGGCCTCACTCAGTCACTCCTTATTTTCCCAACTTCTTCGGTCAATATGACCAAATGTTTCTTTTTATTTTATTTATTCACAATAGTAAAAGAATTGATTAGTTATATAATTAGTCTACACTTAACCTATCTTTTGGTTAGTTAAAAGGGTAGTAATAATCATTAAATACTTCCTTTAAAAAAATTACTAAAAATAAGTCTAAATTCAAGGCCGATTATGTGATATCATAATCATCATACGCTGATATTAAGAAAAAATTGAAGGTGATGGCTTGTGATAACTGTAATGCAATATGAACTATCAATTAGCCTATGAAATCCGCTGAAATACGTAAGCTCATATTGGTTGACAATATTTGACAAATCACGATTGTTAGGGACCATCAAATAATTATGACCCTAATACTAGTAAGGCAATAATCTTAATGGAGATCCAGGTTGTTTGCGGTTAACTATGGTGTACGCTCCAAAATGTGTGGTACGTGTCATGCCACACCTGTAAAATCTGCTATATTTACATTGTACAGTTAGTATTAAAGCCAATTGTTTAAAATATAGTTTTAGCGTAATATATACAATATCCAATGTTGGATTACACAAAATAAAATTGGATTACTTTTTTTTTTTTTGGGCCAAAGAAGAGATTTTCATTCAATAGTGTGGGGGGAATCGTTTTACATTTTAAGAGGGGAAAAAGCAATAATAGAAGGTCCTCGCTCCTCCGCCTCGCTCGTGGGCTTGCCGACTCGTTCCCTTAATTTGCCGTTCGCCCAGTCCCCCTTCGGGGATGAAGTAAGGATGTCGTCACGGGTGAAGGTCGCTATTTGTCACCCTTTTTCGGTCTACCCGTTCGCTCATCATCGGTGCACAAATCTGATCATCGTCTTTCGATCCTCGCTTTCCGGCTGTCGTTCGATTAGGTTATTTCTATTTAGATCTATTTTTTTCGCTTTTGATCTGTATTTTGAATTTGATTTCGAATTCAATCTGATTGTTGGATTGATTATTGAAGTTGTTGGATTAGGTCGACTTGTTGGAATCTTGATTGTTGGATTAATTTGTTTGAATCTTATAGATTTTGTGATTTTGTTATATTTTTTTGTGATTTTTTTTAAATCTGGGGCTATATATATATAATGTATATTTTTACTGAATTTCAGTAGATAAATTTTTCAATATAAAATATAAATTATATTTTCAATAAATAAAAAATATATTCTAGTAATATATAAAATATAAATTTCATAATTGTATAATTATATTTTCAGTGGTTTTATAATTTTTTTTTATTTTTTTAAAACAAGTTCCCAACGGCCAAAGCTGTTGCAAAAATGCAAATAATTACATGAGCCAGACACAATTTTTCAATGGCCTAGCTGTTGGAAATTCAACATTTTTCCAACGGTTGAAGCATTGGAGAAAAAAAATGTTGTATTATAAAATGGCTGTTGGAAATTTTCAATGGCTAACTATTGAGCTGCTGGGAAAAAAAATTCCAACACATGGTTTTTCAACAGCTTTGTGTTGGAAACAGGAGGATTTCCAACACGAGGCCATTGGAAAACCCTTTTTTATAGTAGTGATTTAATCAGTTAAATAGACTGTAAATTGGATGTTTAATTAAATGTACTGTTAGAGTGTACTTGGAAGCACGCACTGAACTTGGGTAAATTATACAAAAATCATAAATTTTTAATTTAGGTTGCAAATCTAACTCTAATTTGTTGCTTAATGGTCTCATTTTCCCTCCATTGCAAATTCATCCCTCACACCAAATTATAACGAGTTGATACAAAAAACTGATTTACAGAGAGAAAAAATTGATAATTTATATAGTTTATTAATTACTAAAAAAATATGACATAATTTGAATTAATGAGAAAATAATTTCTCAACATTTTAAATTAGACTTTAAAAAGGTAATGTCAGATTGTTTTGTTGGAGTTAGTAAATTTAAATTCTTGAAAACTATTTTTTTAAAAATATTAAATTCTGTTATAATTTCTTGGCACTACATTCCTCAGTTAAGGATTTTGATGTACTTATCTTAACATAAAAACATAGTTGACGTGGCAATCAAATCTTTGATGTTCATAATTTGTCCAATTTAATCAATTTCAAGTAAGGGTGTAGGCTCAAGGTCGGCTCCTTTGTTATTTGATACTATCCAAACTTGAGCTCGAATTGCTCGAGCTCAATTTTTCAAGCTTTAGCTCAGCCCGAAGGCTTGTCGGGCTTGAATGGCATGTATAAATTTTTTCATAACATAATTACAATGTAGATGAAATATGGGGACTGAATTTGTAATTTTCTACCAAAGAATAGATTATTAGATAACCTACCTCAAACTTTCTAATTTTTTTACTATTTTACCCTGATTTTGTGAACTTCACAACTGAGTCATCATCATCCTTACTTCGGCTACAGAGCCATTATTGTTCACCCTCTGCAGGCTGCTGTGTCGATTTCTGGGTCACCGTAGTCCAACTTACAAGAGATTTAAGCACATAACCAGATAAATCATGAAATCAGTAAGAGTGCGAAATCTAAATTTATAGTCGGGTGTCCTGGGTCTTAAGTGATTGAATGATCTCGTTGGGCAAGAGACAATCAAATGATCCCATCGAGCAGGACAAGTCCTAGGTCTCCGGCATCTACATGGTGCATCAACCATTGGCCGCCGTTTGTTAAGCTTGGGGCATCTTGATTTGGGTTGTTGTTGAACCTTGGGGTATTGGGTAACCAGGCTAGAGGCATTGTCGTCAAGTAAACAAGGCTGGTTCCTAGTCGGCAGCAATCATCGTTGATCGATGGTGGGCGACTAGGACCTTAGTATGGGACGAAGGGAGTGAGGGAGTAAGGGAAGGGTTAGACTTAGGGCTTGTAAGGCCTAGTGGGAAAGGGTCCTAAGGGATAAAAGATAAAGCCCATTAGGCTTGCGAGCTTATGGGGCTGAGTTTTATGAGGCTCGAGCTCGGCTCTAAATGAGTTCGACCCATTTTTCGGCTCGAGCTCGAATAGACCAGACTTGAAAACCCTTAACTCGAGCTCGAGCTATTTAAAAAAGCTTGGCCCATTTTTATTCCTAATTTCAATAGAGAAAAAAATATTTCATCTTACAAATTTGCAATGATAGCACGCTAGTCAGATGTAGGAAATAACTATTTTACTCTCATATCTATAAAAATCATGAGTCAAAATTTCGTTTTTTTCTATATAATTGGGATAGGATCAATTGAATTTGAGTTTCTAATGTGTCCGATCCAAATAGTTTTATACAAACAAAAATATATATATATTTGCTTTATAAATTTGTTAACTTAATCTTTTAGGAGCAAAGTAATCCTTTTTTTTATAACTTTTATGTGACTATTTAGTATCAGTGTCAGAAAATATGAGAGAAACTGCAAGTTTAAAAACTCGGGATAAAAATACTCCTAGTCCCCAAATAATCACATTTTCTTAAGCTTTTTCATTTTAGTTATCCACCTCTATAATTGAAACTACTTAATTTAATATATTGACAATTACATCTTTAAATGATTGTACTGGAAAAGGTAGAACATAAAAAAACATAGATATATGAAATGAGAGTTAAGATTGATGTACTACTTGGTCTGATTTGATCAAAGAAAAATGACATTTTTTATAATTTTCTTAAACAATGATTTTTTATAAACTGTAAAATTATTTTAATTATTGGGGGGAAGGGGAGAGAATAATTTCATTGAAAATAGTTTAAGGGAACCACAACCTTGAAAGTTGTAGTTTCCAGTCTTGTGAATATTTTTTCGCGTTGCTTTTTTCTATATTGGTACGCTGAACGATTGATTGCTGAAGGCTTGCGATAAACGTGACATTATTGTACAAATAGTATTAGACCTGACCTGGAGGTACAGACGTTTGACGCAATAATCATGGGCAAGGACCTTCGAAAATAAAAATCATGGACAAGGCGAAACATAACAGCAAAACCATTAGTGTTTTTGTCTCTGTTCATATGGACCATTATTGTTTTTTTTATTACTCATGGTTTAAAATTGGCGAAATTGACCACTTTTTGTTAAATTTTGTGGTCAACTCAGGATTAAACTATTATTTCTAATGTGTGATAGTAATAAGATACTTCTTGAGTACATTTTCTTTTTATTTCTGCATGTTAATTTCTATACCATTGTTCAATTTCTAAGTACATTTTACCATGTTCAATAAGTTGTAAATCTCTAATTTTTTTCCCTTAATTTTTAACAAAACATACTTATTTCATTTGAAATATCATAATATTTAAACTTTTTATTTCACACAGAAATATTCCTGCAATTTAACAATGGGTGGCCAATTTGGCCAATTTAAAAACATAAAGTGATATATATATATATATATATAAGCTAAAAAGCTATAATGGTTGATTTGGGTCAAAGCACAAATAATAGTAGTTGTTTTGTGATATTTGGCCATGGAAAACATGCTAGCAAGTAGTGCAACAAAAGAAAGGGAACAACAACATTATTTGGTTCAATCAAGTCAAGAGCTTCAATTGTCTAGGTTTAAATATGTATCGGTAAGGGCAACAAAACATGTCTTTTCATATTTCAAAAAGAAAAAACTTGTCTTTTCATTCTCTACGTTTGATGCGCATGCAGTATAGTAAGTTACGCATATAATTGTGTGTAGTCAGAAGGTTACAATGGAATAGTTTGAGGCCTTAACTGCCTTTCTGTTGATAGTTGAGGACTCTCTTAGGCATTAAAGCAATCTTTGATTCTGTCGCCCTACACTCTGTCACCGTTTTGAGTGGCCACGACAAGCCAATCATCACTAGCCATTCGTTCCTTCTTTAGCTGTATGAAATGGCATTACGGCCAAAATGATCAATTATTTGTCCAAATTTATTATTATTATTATTATTATTATTATTATTTAGCGAGCATGTAAAAAATATCGATTCAAAGAGTGAACCTAACATTATTGTATGATTTCTTACGATCGATTTAATTCTGAATTAAAGTAAATACAATTAGAAGATAAGTAGGTAATATATAAGCTATTCTCTTCCAATATAATGATTAACCAATTTTACAAATTTTGCTTTGCTATCTCAAATAAACGAAAAGCATAAATGTTTTAAAGTAGGTCGGCTCGTTTCAAATTCAAATAAATAAGAGTTGATATTTTGTTAAATAAAACGAAGTTGCTTAAAATCGATAAGTGAGACGCCATGAACACGTCTCTTGTACATGCGAATCATAGAATAATAGTCTCCACGACCTTTCCCTTCTTGTAACTTTCCTTTCAATGGGACAACATTTTCATGAGATAACTTCAGTTCCTTGGCTTCCCGCACTTCAGACGAAATATCGACATCCAATCAATCTGCATAAGAATATTTCGGAATCCATGAAGTTTAGAAATTCTAAATGGAAGTCGATCGACCAAATTCTTTGACCAACTACTTAAGACTCAATCTCTGCTACTCAATAAACGAAAGGAAACCAAAGTAAAAACCATTATACTACACATAGGCAGTGAAACTCACATAACTCCTAAGCTCTTCTTGCAAATGTTTTAATCAAACTATTATGCTCTGCTGAAGTAACTTCTTGAAACGTGAAGCTTGACAGCTTCTTCTTCGCTTCACTCACTTTCTTGGTTCAAGCACACTGCCCAGACACAGGGAAAAATAACAGAGACAGATAAGTGACATGTGAAGTTTAAGTTGATAAGTCATTCAGAACCTGAGTCTACCCTACACAACAAATTACAAACCAGAATTTTTTAAGACACATACCAGTAGGCAGCAAAGTATACTTTATGAGTTTTTAAGTAGGCAAAATTCTCTTCATCGAGAGGGGACCATAACATGAACAACAGTCCACTACATGTTCGTTCATCTTGCTAACTGCAAATGATGTTTACCCGACCACTACGATGACAGAATAATCTCTCCAGCCAGAAGTTTCCCTGGTATTCTCTCAGCTCCCCAGCATGACCAGAAAATGTTAACGATGCTCCCACACATGCTTTTATAATTTTAATCCTTTAGAACCCACCAGCGCTAATTCAATACAATCTTCTATGTGAGTACATGCAGGTACAAACACAAATTGTCAAGACTCAAGTATCGCGTTTTACAAATTCAGGCACATGTCTAGACCAGGATACACATATGAGTGCCTATTTTAGACAAAGGACACATACAAAGAAGAAGCTTTGTGACGGACTTAATATGTTTTAAAAAGATATAGTGGACCCATTGGTCACCCTCTTCTCATTTATCATGGATAAAGAGATAAGGGATTTAGCTTGCCCATTATGCAGTGGCAGGAAATATGAAAATGGAGGCTAGGCTTCATCACGATTCATGGTTCCAAGGATAAGAGAATAAATCTATGTACGATAAACTGTTTGCATTGTCTGAAAGTAGAGAACCCGAAAACCATAAATTAGAGTGGAAGAATCTTAAGGTCAGTTGGAGCAAAATGCTAATGACCTCTTCTGTTTGTCAACAGAAAAAGGTCACAGCAGGAACTGAATAATGATTGGGCAACATTATATTCCAAAGTTCCCAATAAGTGAGGGTAAATAAATTTACCTCTAATGTCAAATCAGAATCAACTAGGACAGAAATAAAGGTTTGGCGAATGAACTAGCATATTATACTACTGAATAATCTAGTCCAGCTTTAAAAAGCTTGACGAGGAAAAGCGTGAGTTTACTTAAGTGAAGAATCTTCAGGTCGTTTCACACATAAAAGGTTGAAGGTGCTTCTATTTCAAATTCCAAGGGGAAAAAACTTTGACGACATTTGTGATCATATACCTATATGCCCTTGATAGGTCATAGGTTACAGCCTCTCAATGTGTGTGGACGCTCCATCCATATAGAAGAGAATGCCTCAAAACAGCAAAAATTGAAACATTGAAAACATCTTCAGGTTTTTGCTTAAGGTCTTCCAGCTGCGCTTTCGAAAGCTCTGATTCCTTCTCTATATTCCATGGTTCAACCTGCAAATCATATAAACTGTAGGCAAACTAAATGGATGTCCATTCACGTTCATATATCAATTACATAAAGAACACATCCATTTACATCTGCTCTATTTCTAGAAACAGAAAATTTCAACTCTTTCAAGCTGAGTGAGGTTACTCTGAAGACGTTTTTTTCTCCTTTTCTGTGCTCTCAGAAAGTTGGCTTAGTTTTGCTTCCAAGACTGTAGCCTTCTGTTGTTGCAGCACACTCAGCTTTCATATGAAGGTTTATCTCATTTTGAAACTTTCCTGAGAATACATAAGAGTAATAAATAATATCATGTCACAAACAAGAAGAATAAAGAACTTCCTTCCGGAAACCATGAAAGATGACAGGGGAAAAATATTGCCAAACTAAAACAAACTAAAATCATGCTAAACTGTTTTATTGTTATGAATATACTTTTGTACTGGATTTTTTTTTTTTTTTTTTTTAAAGGATCTCCTCTAAGCCTTCAAAATTAGAAAGCTGTGACAACTCCTTTAGTAAAAAATAACAAGCTGATTATGGCAAGAAACTCCGCTCTCTCAGTTGGATGTGGCCATGTTCTAATGATGCACAGCCATTGTTTGTCAAGAATGATTTAGTTAATCCTATTGATCTATCTGCAATTTTAAAAGCTGATTCCCGCTAGCTGCACACAAAAAGTATGAACAGCTGATGAAATGATACGGAAACCAGAACCTAAGACAATTATGAATTGTTCTCCTGCAACAGAGAAATCTAACAATCTAAGGTTTAGAAAAACATGTGAGACAGTTAAGCATATGAACCTGATGGGACAGTTAAGATAATGTGGTAGCTTTCTGGTTCATTTTCTGTCAACCAACTAACAAGTATGAGTTCCAGCCAGGTTTGGTTAGCCATTTAATTAATCCTGGGCGCAATTAAAGACTTATTAACACATCCTTCTATCACTATATAAAAATGTTATATCCCCAAGCCTTTAGCATATGTGCTTTAATTAAACTTTATTTTTTTATCCAGTTATGTACTCATATAATGAAACATTATGTTGTTAACTGCTGTTAGTTATCAGATGTTTAGGAATTCTATTATCATCCAAATAGGTTTAGTTTCTGTCAGTTGTACAAGCCTCAACAGTAGGAGGAAGTTAACGCATTCTAAGTTTATTTTTCAATCAATCAAATGGAAAGCAGCAATGTTTAGCCAATTCAAGAAAAACAGAAACGTTTCAGAGGTTAAGGGTTCTCTCCTATGAGCCTCCATGGTCACACAGTTCCATTTCAAGAGCTTTAGAGATAGTAGGGTTCTCTCTGACAAGCCCTAAACCAATCTCAGAATCATAACCAGATCCCAGAACCGTAATAGAAAACCCCCATATTTTGGAATAATCTGAATTTATTTTCCCTTTTTCCTCAAAATAAGTGGTTGGGACCTTACAGATCACAACTGACACACAAATGTTTAGCAATTATTCTTTCTAAATTAACTAGAAATGAGAAATAAAGTTAGTTCATTGTTCAAATGCAATTGTTTCTTCAGACATTCTTGAGAATAATTCACCTCCTTCAAGAGCTGCTGTTGTAGCCCCTCTTCACCTTTTTTTGCAGCAGCCAGTTCTTGCTCAGCATACAATAATTGATCTCGAAGCTTTTTTCCTCTCGGCTTCTATAAATATGAGAATCATCAGATGTATAAGACAATATGAGCTCTATCAATCATATAAAAGCAATTCGACAAGATTTTAAGTGAAAACAAACAATATCAAACATGAACTCTATCAATCATATAAAAGTAATAGGGTTGTAAGTTAGCAATTGTTAGATCGTTCAACAGACCAGCTTTACAGAAGTGCTCGTTCAACTCCTCCAATTTTGATTGATAATCACGAACTTGATTTTCAGCGTTGCTTAAAGCATCTAGGAAATCGGCTTTGACCTGCAAAATAAAACCGTAAAATCATTTACAATCTCCCTTATAGCAACAGCAAATGTTCAGTTAAAGTTGCAGCTGAAATGTTTCTCATCCATCACTGACATACGAAAGGGTATCCCCAAGAGACGTATTCGTGTCTCACACCTTTTCTTTTTCGATTTGCTCTTGCCCATAATCCCTAAACGCTCCTCCATCCTTTTCCTCAACTGCTACTTATTTCCTCTATACTAGGAAATTCTAAATCACTCTGAGTTTGTCTTTTTTCTCGCATTTCAAACTTTTCCCCTTCCCTTCTTATCAAATTTCAATTCGAAAAAGAAACCAAAAAATTGAGACAGCCGATAATTAGGCATGAGAAAACACATAAAAATGCTCTCGTCAGATAATCTTCACAAAACGATTAATATCAAAGTTTCTAGGGTTTGAAGGTGCTACCATTTCGCGTCATTGATAAGTGCAGAGCAGGTGATCGGAGGGCTGGTGAGAGGTATGCGGCCGGGCTGCCGGAGTAGGGTTGTCTTCACAGATTCCAAGCGGCGGACCCTTGGCGGCTCTGACTTCCGGCCTGGGCCTCTTCGGTGGTGGAGTCCTCAGTATCATGATCCTCTGCGACTCGAACCAAAGAAAAGATCCGCATTGCTTCTTTTCCTGCGGCCTCCCGCACTTGTCAGCTTCCAGCTTCTTTCACGTAATTTTTGATGCACGTTAATTAGCTTCGTTCACGTGAGTCTAATGCACGTACGCTTTGTCTGGATAGTTTATTAAGGAATGATGGGGAAGAGTGAAATGTGAAAATTGAGGAAAATTCATCTATAAAACTGAATTAATGATGTATGATGGAGAGGAAAACGTGTTATCGCCTCTCCCTTTCCTACAGTTTTTTTTATCGAACTAAACAATGGGTAGTAATTATCTCTTCTTTTTCTACCGTTCCCTCAATCAAAATAAACTGATAAAGGTCTCTAATTTGCTTTCGGACCATACCACCTATTGTGAAATTTCTTTTTATTTTAGTCTGTTCTTTAAATCTTTGTTTGGTTTCGACTATTCAGTATAAGGACAAGTACACCAAGTAAAGGCTTGAAGTTTGGTAATCTTTTTAGTTTTGTAAATGCCGACATTCCTATTTCCCCTATATTCTAGAGGTACTTTTGTATGTCAAAATAAAATTATTTGACTTTAGACTCCTATCAGCCTAACACATAGAAGGTCTCTAATTTTATTCTTGGCAATGCCATCCACTCTTTCTCTCAAAACAAATTATCGGTCTGCTTGAGACCCCTCTCATAGCTTGTTTATTCTACTTTCTATAGGTCTAACATGTTGCAAGAATTGCAACATTATGGAGGTTATAGGGGTTCAAGGAAACACCTTGTATCTGTTTTCGAATCAATGCATAGTTTTCAGATCCAAATGCCTCATGCTTGGCTTGTCTTTGTCATGCAAGAACTATCACAAGCATTGTTTGCTACTCTATATTAGGGTTGTTATTGAGCCGAACCGAGGCCAAATCTCTTTGGTTTGAGCTTGGCTTGTTTCGTGGAGATGGGTGGTTTAGCTCGAGCTCGACAAAATCGCTATAATGATGCTCAAGTTTGAAAATTAAATGCTGCCAAAAGATGCACCTCCAAATGTCTTGTGCTCCACACAGCAAGACTGCTAGAGTAAGCTTCAAATTACCATATGCCAACAATTACAGACATTTCATTTGACTTTGACCCGGTTGATATCCACAAAAATTAAGACAAGGATGTTTAAACTAATTTACTTCATTGTACCCCGTTCTAGCAAAATGCCGTGAAGGTTGAGCAATAAGGGTCAACAAGTTCTAAAAAACATCAAGTTTTTCACTTGGATACAGCATGTAATAGCAGAACTAATATAAAACCAAAATTTGCACAACACTACACATGAAAGACTAAAGGGCAAAGGAAATGAGGGGCAGTACTTGGTCTTCCCCGATCAGATTTCGTTTAAACAATGAGGAATTAGACGAAGATGTGAGTCATGAGACAATGCAATGGTGGAAAGAGTCTCAACTTGGAATTAAGGCGACAATGAGACAATGTGACAATGGAATTAGGGCTGCTGAGTGCCGATTGACTATGGAAATGAAAACGGTGGCCTACGATGATGAGAATGGGTAAGTCAATGGCGGTGGCAGTAGAGACAGGGTATGGACAATGGTTGTGTGTGTAGCGGATTGTGGCAATGGCGGCAAGGTGAGTTGAGGACTTATAAGCGATTGAATTAGGATTTTAGATGAGGGCAGTGAGAATGAAAAAGAAAATTGCCATTTTAAGATTACATTATGATTTTTTAATTAAACTAATCATATAATGTTCATTTTATATTAGGCCAATTACGTTTGATAATAGTTCAAGCTAAATAATGTAAACTTCAAGCTCGACTTGTTAAGAGTTTAAACCTAAAATATGGTTCAAGTTTGAGAAAATGAGCAATAATGGAAAAATCAAACTCGTGCTTGAACCGTTCGTCGTGCTCAATATAAAACCTCGGTTCGTTTACACGATACTCTATACAATCAAATGGATTACATTACAGACCAAGTATGACACATTTACAATCACCATCTGAACTAATCTGAAAGTTCAATCTCGACTGTTGGAATTCTACCAAAATGCTCTGAAAATCGGAAATTGGAAATCCTAGTGCTACCTGTAACTCGTGATCTCTTCCGCCGAAGCACAAAACCCTTCCCAGAGAGTGAATCAAACATGGCTCCCATGTCCATGCCCTTCCTTGTATCACTATTTTCCGCCTGAAAACTGCAAAACAATTTATACAGTTGACACATATGATTGCGCAAAAATGTCTTTTGCAATTCTTCATGATGAAGATGTTAGATAGAACCGTAATACCCTCACCGTTCACTGTAACAGACGCATGAGGGCTATTGGATTGAGTGGGACTCATGTGAGGCTCACTTAAGCCAACGTCCCTCGTGCATCCATCACAATGACGGACTGTGAGGTTGTGATTTTCCCATTAGATATTGACCCAATGAGACAACACGGAGCAAATAGAAAAGGCCAAAGCCAACTACCACCTTATAAACTGAGAGTAGCCAAGAGTATTTATTATAGTGAAGCAACGCATACCGTTCTCTTATAATCCTAAAAGCTTCCTTGGTAGCGTAAGGTAAACCTGTCTTTGGGTCACGATACCTAGAACATATTCAAGTACTGTATCAGTATATTCCTCTGCGACTTTGCAATAAAAGCAACAGCCCAGACACAAAATTATGCCTTACTTTGCAGGCAGTCCTGTAACAGCACAAACAGCCTTCTCCGGATCTGGATAGGCAAATAGAAAGACTAAGAGAACATGAAAATGGAAAACAAGGTACAAGTAAAAAAGCATAAATAAAAAAGTGTCATGACTCAACAAATGTCCCCCACATACTGTTTAACAGATTCTGATGTACCACAGACATCTTTTCTAAGGCCACATGAACGTGACAATTAAGAAAAGGGAAAAGTGTTTTGAGAGGAGAAACTTACTTGGCATTTTATTATTTGCTTTAATCATTTTTTAAAGTTGACATAATTATTTTTTATCAGAAGAAAAAGCGTTCACTTGAATTTCTTTTTTTCTACTTTCAAAAAAACCTAATTAAAATGAAGTTAGCAAAGAGATATTTTGTATTTAGGGTGTAATGGTCACAGCCCTCAGAAACAGTGAACCACAAAATGAATGGAGATCGAATCTTGAAGGAATGGAGATGGAATCAAAATCTAAAATATCACAGGAATCTATGGGTTCGATTGAGGGAGAAACTAGTTATCCAATTGTTTTCCTCAGGAGTTTGGCTGGGGCAATACACACACAATGAAACAGGCACACACATGGTACTGAGATTTCCGATTGACAGGTCCTACATCATCAGTTGGCAACTTGTAAGCATAAATAAATATTTGACAGTTTCCCATCATATGGCTTAAACTATTCAGCAATGTTAAGAACTCTCTTGGTCTCACCCACCCGCAAGACCCCCGTACCAAAAACAAAAACACTTCTCTTATTCTCACAAAGCTTAAAATGTTGTGTCACGTCACCCTTTCTAGTGTGGAACCCCATTCCTTTCCTTAACACATTTTCTTATGCCATGCATGATGTCTTACCAGTTCTCATATTATAGGAATATTAGTGCCACATCACCCTTTACAGTGTCATTATTTTTTGAACAAAGGGAGTAAATTAAAACATCAATTGTGAATCGACAGAACTGTTGCAACAAATACATTAATGAATAAACGACCAGCTAAACTTACAAGGGAGAGATTCAGTGGAAATCTCTGCCGCAAAAGATGCACCTTTACTGAATTCTAGATATGAGCAACCTGTGGATAGATGTACAGAATATTATGAAAAGGTTTCAATTAATCTAACAACAATTATGGGGAACAACACTTTCCTTTGACAATTGGCATCAATAGCTGATAGGAGAAGATTACCATTTTTTGACAAATAGTGTATCTGGGGGCCAGTATACACATCTTTTTGCACAATTGCTTTTTTCTTGACCTCCTCCTCCCTCGCCAAGACACGCTCCAAATTTCTAAGATTCATTATTTCTGAAATTTTAAGATGCTCATGTGGTACAGTCAAAATTGAATATAAAGTACCGAATGTATGTTTGTGTGTGTCAAGAGAATGTAAACCTGTTTGTGCCGCTTCCAGAAGCATCTCTTCTTGTGTCATCCTTTTCTCCTCCCCTTCTTTTTTTCGTTTAATAGGCTGTTATACAGGAAGTAACTTATAGCAACATAAATGCATATCGAATTTGTACATTACATAACTGTGCATTATGCCATTCCATGCGAAAGTGCTTTTAAAGTTATATGATCGGCTTTTCATCTTTCAGCTTCATGACATTGTGCACAATCAGGATCACTAATGTCTCATAAAGTGTGGCAAAATACAGAGTAGAGATCTCAATGATACCCTCTGAAGCAAAGCATATGGCAATTGACAACCCTATGAACTAGTATTGTTTTGTTAAATGAATAAGAAGACATATGAAGCCACATTCTCAAAAAGAAAACATAAGCTTCAATTCAACACTGACCTTCATTGTTGCTTGCAAAGCTGCTTGTATTGCCTCTCTTTCAGCTTGTCGAACAATAACTGAAGTTCTTGTTGATTTCCTCACGATTCTCTCTCCTTCCACATCATCGGGGACATCTTGATGGGGGTGTCGTGGCGACTTTTCATCCAATCTTTCATTCTTGCTATCACCATCTAACTTTGAAAGGTCTTTCTTCTTCTTATTCTTCTTTTTGTTTGTTGTTTTTCCAGGAAATATCAGTCGCTTCTTTGTTTGAATCCTTCAGGAGTGAAAACATGTGGTAAAATGCTACTTCCACAAACAGAACATGAAAATGAATTCTTACACCAGAAAAATTTTAAACCTTTCATCGACTTCATTTTCGCCCTCATCATCTGGTTCAGGTTCCTAACATCACAGAGTAGGATCAGAGAACAAACACAGCACCATGACATGTAAAAGGGATATCAAAAAGTGATTATATATATATATATAACCAAAGCACCACTCACATCTTCGTCAAAATCACTATCAAACACATCTACCACCTCTGGCTCTTCTTCGTAATTGACATCATTCTCTTCCTTCAGAATCCCACGAAAACAATATTAATAAACCATAAAGTTGAGTCACAAATTCATTTTATTCAAACAGTATTCAGCAGAAGAATTCTAAAGCAATTTCAACTTGCACTATTGACATTCAAGATTAGTTGCAATTGAAAGAGCATTCACCCAGAAATGCTTACACTTGTGAAAAATTACAGAAATTCTCCATCCAATAAGACCAAAAACTGTAAATACCACAACCCCTTCCAAGCACAAACTAAAGTGGCTGGTAAAAAACAAGTGTTTCTGATACAAGATCAAATGAACACGAATTATTCAATACAGTCTGCAATTGATACCTCTTTGAACGCCTCCTGATTCCAGAAGAACTCGTCTTCTTCAATTTCGTCGTCCAGCAACTTGTTCATCCTGGAACGAACACACGTAAAAGAGAAAAAGAATACACTATAATTTTGAGTTTCTCCGGGATCTGTTAACCGAGCTAGTTGGTCGACGGAGAGCGAAACATTTACCGTTTTCCTCTCGTTGCGCGAGCGCCGCGTTCTAGGAAAACCTGAGAATCCTCCGATGGCTCCATGGCGGCAGCTTCTGTATTGTTCTTTCTGCCAGAAGAACGAAGACTTCGTAGTAGCTTAAGAGACCCAGATGCCGGAACCCAGACCAAGTAATCTTGGAGTGCAGCAATGTGAGTGGTACAGGCGGAGTTTAGGAATCGGATAGCTGGGGTGCGGAGGGGGTGAAAGTCAGGCCTTTTTTGGTCGAACCCGACCCAAATTAGCACCACTCTTGTCTTTGTGTTGTGGCCCGAAACATACCCGAATAACCTTCAAACTTGACCCGGCCCCAAAAAGCTCGGGTTGAGGTTCCAGCTGATCGGGTTGGCTCTGCCAAAAAGCAGCAACAAAGACTATAGTCCACCAAACACATAAATCATCCTCATCACACAAAACATCTAACCAGACCAAATTCAAGTTTGAAATTCTTACGTGGCTATATTTGCGAGGATAGGTCATAACACACACACACACATAACAAACAAATTTATCCAAAGCTGTTATTTTCTGAAAAAATATGATTGTCTGATTAACTCATTAGAAAAATGACCAATTTAGTATGATTTTATCCTTCTTTTCTTTATGCAGCCACCGGAATCAAGTGACATTTAAGAGGCAAAAAAGGCCTTTTTCAATTTCCAAGTATGAACTTTATTTAAATATTCAACTTCAGGTAATTTTGAAGCGTTTGGTTCAAATCATTGAAGGAGCAAGCTTGTAAAAAAGTACTAGATAATTTGGGAACTCCAAGTTTCTTCATAGATACTGGAGGAGAAAGTTGGTATTCCACTTGATTTTTTATGGTGAGTTTACCTCACAACTAGAGCCAACATTAACTACTGAACCATTTTATTAAATTTTAGCTCAATTTGTCGGCTGTGGAACCCGTGACAAATGAAAGCTAACAACCATAAAATCAATGTTTGCATTTGCACTAAAACCAGAGAAACTTCCACATGCTACCCTTAGAGGAACATAATCAATGGACAATATTTTGATACACCATGTTCTCTTAAAGTATACAAGAAAAGTTCATAGATTTTCAAAACCTCAAAGGCAGTCACATAACATTCAATACTTATCTACACCATCTGGCCCTTACCAAAGGCTAACCATCAATTCAACCAACACCAATCTAAGAAAGTATTCCTAAGTTACTAAATGCTAACTATCAATTCAACCAATACCAATATGAGGAAGTATCCCTAAGTCCATACCAAATCCTTACCAGATAACCCTTCTTTATTCTTGGACCCTATTTCTTAACAGACCAAACTACGAAAAAACTCCAATTGAACAAACTAAGACAAATACCAATAATGTGAATTTTAGTGACACAAATCCTAAGATATTACTATGGTGAGTTTACCATAATTAATTCACCTTAAAGATGTCTCTATCTCTCAATTCGCATGGTAATGCCGCTGGCTTACCATGGCGCCAACTAGGGTTCGAGACACTCCAACACCTTTCCCTTGATACTTTAAACCTTTTATAGTCAATTCTGAGGGGCCCACCCCCCCAAACCTTTACCTAAAAGATCAAGTTAATGCTCAAGAATCAAAGAACGATGAGTTTATAGATAGAGAAACCTGCTCGTTGCTCCTAAAAGTGAGGGCAATTTGATCTGACTGAGACAGTGGAACTAGACTTGGGAAGGCAATTTGATAAAAGGAGCTGACAGCCGAGAAGGGCAACTGACGAGGAAGAGGGCGACTGAGACTGCGAGAGAAATTGACAAAAAGGGAGACTAACAGACTGAGAGTGAGAGATGTAATGAAAGTCTGAGAGTTAAGGTAGCAGGGTAGAGAGGTGGCTCGGGGCAAGAAAGGTGAAGACGAATGTTTTGTTTGGATAATTCATTAATGGAAGGGGAGGGGAGGGGAGGGGAGAATGAAGTGCAAAAAATAGATAGGAGCCCATCATCCCATCAATTTGAAGGGATTAAAAAGCTATACATGAAGAGACATGTAGAGGGATGAGAATGGCCCATTTTCTTCATTCCCTTTAGTTTTTTATCTAACTAAATAAAGGAAGAAAGGTAACTATCCTTCCCATTCCCCTGATTTCCCTCAATCCAAACAAGCTAAAAGAGGGCGACTCGGCAAGGCAAAGGCAAGTGTGTGTGTCGTTCACTTGTTTGTGGGAATGGGAAAAACCAAAAGTGCTGAGTAAGGGTTGGGCTAATGGGCCATTGGGCTAAAGTAACTGGCTTGGGCTAGGATAGGCACAAAAATGTCGGGTTTGACCAAACCTGGCCCATCTCTAGCAACATAGAAACGGATCAGGAAGGTCAAGTTAGCCCAAATTCACCTCATTCCAATGCCAAAACCAACCCAAACTCGATATATTCGAATTAGGTGTTCGAGTTGGTAATTGGCTTTTGGTTTAAAGTTTCACCCCTAGGCAAGGTGCCTGCTGTTCTGTTTGGTTTAGGCCCATTAAAATTTACTCAGCCTAAACCAATTCAAGCTATAAACGTATGTACCAGAAAAAAAATGTAGATCTATATTATGTAAAAAAAAAAATGGTTGTGGCTGTTCAATTTAACCATTTAAATTTAAGGTTCGATTCATTTAATTAACTTAAAATATTTTAAAGTTTTTTAGAAAATAATAAACATAATACAAAATAGGTATAATAATCCATTGGATAGTATTTCTTCATGACGTAAGACATTTTATCAATTTTTTAAGGATTAAATGCGCAACTCATCTTTCAAGTTTAGCCATTTGCACGAGTAAGTCCCTAAAGTGTGACTCATTGCAAGGTAGCGCCTCTTCTTTAATAATTGTTGTGACTTGGTCCTTGAATGGATGGAAACTTTGATAGCGTGATTTTTATAGCTGATGTGGATGGAAAAGTACTCGACGGTTGTCCCCATCTCTTTTCACCTCCATCATTGATAACCAAAGTGCTGCCACCTCCAAATCTACCATTATGGCCTCGTTGAGCTCCAGTATTGGTCAACTTAATTCACCTCCTTTTACTCTTCGTGAACCAAGAAAAGTATGTATACCCGTTTATCATAAGAAGATGTTCTTTCTTTAGGAGCGGAACAATGATATTGCCAACTACTCTTCGAGTAGATCCAGTTTGACCAATGAGAATGATGACCCACAGAGACGATAATCATCCGCTATAAGACCTGCTCCACCGCCGTCAACACCTTCAGCCAAATTGTTTGCCTCCTTCGCAAATCATTTGCCTCCCTCACCTTCGGCTGAATCGTTTGCCTCCTTCGCGAATATTGTAGCCTTCATCGACCAAGTCAACATAAAATGGCACCCTTTTGTCCATATAGCCCTCTATTTAATATCATTAAGTTCATGTGACAGTCTATGACCATAGAAGACCCTCACTCATAAACACTTTCTAAGTTTAAGAACCAAGTCGCAACAATTATAAAAGAAAAAGGATTAATTTGCAATGAGTCACACTTGAGGGACTAACTCATATGAGTCACCAAACTTGAGGGATGAATGGCGCATTTAATCCATTTTTCAATTACTCAACTTGAAAAATATAAAAATTAATAAAATTGGGTAAAAATTTTTTATGGTCCATGATTAGTTTATATTGTCCTAAATGGGTCTATAACCTTCATTTTATCCTCTTAAAGTCCATAACCTCCCTATTTTTATCCCAAGTATAGTCTTTTTGTTAATTTTATAATTAAAATTAACGGAATCTCAGGGAAAATACAAACTTTGGTTTCTAATTTTTTTTCCTCTCACTCAAAGTAGCATCAAACCTTTAAATTTAATTGTTCCTCTTCTTTCTCTCTCTCCCTCATCCATTCAGATTCCTAGAAGAAAAAAAAATCTATCCTATGTGCCATGGCTACCTCATCCTCCCTTGATCTTCACTGGCCTTCCCCCACACCCACCGCAGATTTTGACTCTTTGTCACTTGTGAAATCATTGTTAGGATTGAGATCCATCATAGTCAGGCACATCCAGCTCGAGCATCTCCTTATTTCTCATCTTCCTAGCATATTCCTCTACAACCAGCAACACAAGCTCTACAATGACTTACGAATCTAGTTGTTAGGGCAGATTCAAATGGCGCTATTTAAGGCAGGTGGTGGATCCCATGGTGGCAGGGAAGGAAGTTCCATCCGAGAGTGTGGGAGCAATGGCGGAGCTCCCATTCTGATGTGTGGCATCTGATCGGCTTAATCTGTTCAATTTACTTTCATTTTAGTGTGTGGCGGCTACAGATTGACTCGATCCACTTAATCCACTATCATTCCGGTATATGGTTATAGTCGATAGTACTAGTGGATGTGGGCGTCAGTCGATCATGGCAACATATGAGTGTTCGATGGGATCAACAGGCTACATTAGGACATAATCGTTCGTTGGAAAACCAGGGAAAAAATGATGAATGAAGGAAGCTGGTTAAGTTTAATTTTGGGTTTTGATTTATTTGTTAGGGTTTAGTAACTTACGTTTAAGGGTTATGTTGATGTGCTTGACTGTGAAAGAGTCTAGAGTTCTCCTTAAAACTTTGGCTTTTAAAAGCAAAATGATTGAGTGATTGTTCTAAAATAGTAAGGCAATTGAAAGGAGTTAATTATTTTTTTCAAAGGAATTGGAATGGATGAGAGAGAAAGAGTTAATGTGTTAAATTTATTAAAGGTACTTTGAGTGAGATGAAAAGATATAAAGATTAAAGTTGAAATTTTTCCTGAAATTCTGTTAAATTTAATTTTTAAATTGATGGATGGACCACGTTTATGACAAAAATATATATGAAATGAATTTTAAGATAACAAAATGAATGTTAGGGACCCATTTACAACAATGTGAAAAAGTTAAGGGCACAAATGAACTTTACCCTAATATTAATGTCATTACCTCATATAACATGTTCTAACTAGGTGCTTTTTGTTAATTTCATTATTAATTATGATAAAAAAACTTGTTGATATGTTATTAATTAACATAAAAATATTTCTTAAAAATAATAATTTTAGTCCTCAAACTTTTCTAATTAATAATTTAAACATTAAATTTTTAGATCTACTATTTATACCCCTAATAACAATTATACCCTTGTTTCACTTTGAATTTGGAAAATTGGGATTTTCCGATTCTTCTTCAAATCTCAATTGATTCTTTTTTTCTTCCACATCTCATTCGATTCCTTCTGAATTTCATCATATCAATGGCACAGAAGGGTTTGGGTGCTCAGTTAGGGAAATTAAAGGCATGGGAATGCCTTGGTTTTGTTGAAGTTTCGTCTTCCACCATTTAAGTCGTTGCTTTCATCCTCATTTGACTTGTCACCCTTGTCTGACTTATCTGTTGTTGTCTTCGCCATTGCTTCCACCAAATCCAATGTCACTACTTCCCTCATTGCTGCTGCTTGAGGTACGATTTGCATCAGATTTGGTCAAAGGATATGGAGATGGTGACAGGAATAGAGGTAGGGTAGGGTGAAGATAGAGACGGGACTAATATGGGGTGATAATGAAGGTTGAGATGGAGCCAGTGCATGAGAAGTGAAGTTATAAACATAGAAGTGATGGTTGAGATTGAGAAATAAGGAAGTCTTTCATTGTCCACCAAGCCCAAATGGTTGTTCTCCACTATCCTGTAATGACCATCAAAATTTGTGAATCATGGAAAAGATGAGAGAAGTGTCCTGACTTAATGTAGGGAGATTTCAACCTAATTGTGACTAAGCATCTCAGATGTAAAAGAGTCGTAGCAGCGATGGCGACTACAGGGAGTTGTTGAGAGCATAGCGGCCATACCTTAAATTGGTGGAGATGTTATCTATTTAGAGTATAAATAGTAGATTTATACATTTAAGGTCTAAAACTGTTGATGAAAAAAGTTAAATGGCTAAAATTATTTTCTTAAGATTTATTTTAATGTTAATTTATGTCACGACATCATTTTCTATCAGAGTGNGGTGAAGATAGAGACAGGACTAATATGGGGTGATAATGAAGGTTGAGATGGAGCCAGGGCATGAGAAGTGAAGTTATAAACATAGAAGTGATGGTTGAGATCGAGAAATAAGGAAGTCTTTCATTGTCCACCAAGCCCAAATGGTTGTTCTCCACTATCCTGTAATGACCATCAAAATTTATGAATCATGGAAGAGATGAGAGAAGTGTCCTGACTTAATGTAGGGAGATTTCAACCTAATTGTGACTAAGCATCTCAGATGTAAAAGAGTCGTAGCAACGATGGCGACTACAGGGAGTTGTTGAGAGCATGGCGGCCATACCTTAAATTGGTGGAGATGTTATCTATTTAGAGTATAAATAGTAGATTTATACATTTAAGGTTTAAACTGTTGATGAAAAAAGTTAAATGGCTAAAATTATTTTCTTAAGATTTATTTTAATGTTAATTTATGTCACGACATCATTTTCTATCAGAGTGAACTATGAAATTAATGGAAAGAACTTAATTAGGAAATATTTTATGATGTAAGGGGTTTTAATAATGCAACTTGGAGATTGAGGCCTCATTTAAGAGACAAAATAAGTTAGTTAACCCTAATAGAAGTTACTACCTTACAATTATCTCCCTATGTTAAAGAATATCATGTGTAGCCCATTTAACCATTAGCTTTATTTGTTGTCGAGCCAAAATTTAATTCGCCTTCTATCTTGATTAATAATATACGCTTATTTTCATCCTTAAAAAATATAGTACTAATTTTTTTTTATTCCAGAATTAAGATTTATTTCCATTTATGTACTTTATTTTTACTTTTGAGAAATAAATCCAGGTCATGAGTCCTATTCGGTTGAAGTTTATCATATTTGCCAAGGGTTTTGGGCGACTATTATTCTCGTGATCCTATTTTTCAATTTCCAAATTTATTGGCGGGCTTTGAATCCCATGGTTCATGATACTTTTTTGCAGCCCAAATGTCTATTTGTTTTCGTCCAACTTATACAGTTTGAAATATGTTGAAAAACTTGCGTCTTTTCGAGGCCCAAAATAAGTAGGGCCTGCATTTTCAATCCTTTTCGTCCTCTTCTTTTTTTATTGAGAATTTTCTTATTCTTCTTTTTAGTAATCAGAATTATACATAATGGAAAAGAAAGGAAAGTACATGAGATAACACAACTACATAACAAAACCATCAAGGCCACCCTAAATCTAGATGAAGAAATAAAAATGTGTCTGTTAATGTTACGATTGACGAGATTAAGCCATTGGCTGAAAAGCTGATAAAGATTAAGCCTTATAATACAGTGATTCCAGCAGCTGGCTAATATTCTATAGTCATCTAAGTGGAGTTGCTTGCGGACACACAAGAAAAATCCTCAAAGGTATTAGAAAACTTCAAACCCACTAAGCTCAATAAAACCTATTACTCTCATTGCCTTGTTTGAGACATCCAACTCTCGGTGATATCCACTTCCTTAAGTAAATCATGTAATAGGAGAAAGTGTTGTTGATTTGCCATAAGTCTGTGAATTATTGAATTCAGACATTTGGATCTCATGTTGACAACTTCTATGGGGTCAATGAATTGGTTGCTAGCTGTAGATTCTACATACTTTCTTTTGGGACACAAGTTAGAGCTTACAGAGAACTTGGAATAAGAGCTCAAAAGAAAAACATGTATCAACAAAATTACAGCCTTAATTAAATAAAGCTTGCTGAGGTAAAGAATGTGTCCTACCTCTACTACCACCCTTCTTCTTGGTGTGGAGACATTCACCTTTGGGTACCGATTTAAGCTTCTTATGTTTTTCTTGTCAACATTAAGGGTGTGCTTGAAACTAAAAATTTGACTGATAAGAATAAAGAACCATACTGGCTGATTCAAGAGAAGGGTGTGGACTATGTGTCATCATTGGAAAAGATGAAATGGCCTGAGTTATAGCTTCGTGCAAAGGTTGACCGTAATATTGATTGCTTAAAGCTTTGTTAAGAGAACTTTAGACATAGCAAGTCACTCTTTCTAAAAAACTAATATGAGTATAAGGCTTTGGACACTAAGTTCCTCGATGAGTAATCAAACCACATCTCAAACAAATACAATTATTCCTTTCATTTTTAAAGCAAATCCACTTCCTTTCTTGACTAGATATAGGAATTACCACAACCAATTCATTTGGCAGACATGATCTAAGTTGTATCAATGAATGTTAAGGGAGTTGTGGGCATGTTGATACTAGCTAAAGAAAGTCTGTTTTGTTAAACCTACCCCTTTATTATATCCAATTCTTGAAGGAGAGGTCAATTCTTGCTTTCAAATTCATTTAGCAAATATCGAGAGTTCTAACCATTCAACTTACATCCCTCATACTGTTGTGGTAAAACTTGTAACTAATGAAGTAGTTCAGAATTTTGGCCTTTAAGTTTGTGCAAATAAGCATTAGTTTCTGTTACTTTGGAAGTAGAACTCAACTATTATTGCTCTATCTAATCCTTCAGTCAGGAAATTTCCTTTTCTAATGCTGATATTTGGAAAAATATCTAAGATTACAATGGAGATTGATAACCTTGAGGAAAATATTTATCGACTACAACTTTAAAAATCTCAAGAAATCTAGGCATAGGCATGCTACAATCGATTTTTGACTTACTAACACATCCAAGACTGCATTTTCAATCCTAGGCAACTTTGTCATAAATATGCTCCAATCTCAAACAGCAACATCTAAGGAATAAGATGGCTTAATACTGCTTGTCATGCGATCGTCATAAAAAAAAAAATCTTTATAGCCAGTTGTATAAAGATCAGCAAAACCCTCATTAAAGAATTCAAAATATTGGTGTGTAGGTTGCCATGACTTTTCCCATTTGCCTTGACAAAGATTAAACTTGGATGAAGAAGTCACTCCTTTACTAACCAAGAATCCCTTCTTCAAATCTGACATGGGAACTAACCTCCCCAATGATGGCAAACCAAAAGGAATAGGTTCTGAAAAAATCACAAAATACTAGAGAAAATCTGAAGCCCTTAATGAGAGAAATGGATAGATAAAGACAATGTCAAAGACAATAACATAAACTAACAACAGTGAGAGAATTAACATAACAAAACATAGACTATAGGGAAAATCAGAATATCAAACTAAAGAACAGAGAAGCAGGGCTCAAGGCTAAAGGCTAAAGACAAAGAATTTTTCTTTTCGGTGAAAAGGGTAACATAAAAGAAAAGCAAATGACAACCATAACATAATGTTATCGTTCCATCTATAGAGCGGGAAAGAGTTAAACGTTCCAAACGATAACAGACTTACCAGTTATTTAGAACGAAGAAAAAGCTATTAGACAATGGTCTTGTTTTGTGTTAACATTATCGATTAGTGTTAGAGTTTTGAAAAAGTTATTCAATGGTAGTTTTTATAAGTTTTAGATTTAGTAATTCAATCTACACTGTTTGTGAATTACTAAAACTCTGACGCTAATTACAAAAGTTATTTTCATATGAGGCTAATAAAATGGGAGACTTGACTTATTTTTTTCCCAAAAGTAATAACCACTTGATCACAATGGTTGTCTCTAGCAAGATCATTTACTCCTTCTCTACCAGTTGTAGGATTGGTAGCTCTAGTGGTGTAGCTAAGAATTTGAGATTGAGAGTATAAAATCTGTCTTTTAATTTCTTGTTTGTTACTTGGTAGTTTTAAACCATTTTCAACTTTTATTAAATCTTTTGTTATTTTTTACCATTAATCTGATTGTGAATTTGAATAAAGTTTTCACTACATATAAGTTAACCATATAAAGGTCTTATCTATATATAAATAAAAACTAATAGCTAAATTTGTAAAGAAATTAGTAATGTGTAGGACAATGATGGAAATTTTAAAAAAATTGGTGAAATATAACAAAAGAGTTAATATACGATTCTCAGTAAAAGTTAGAGATTATCAAGCATGCAAAAAATAAGTTTGAGATGGATTTATAAAAAGAAATGAAAGTTATGAATTTTTTGCACGATTTACCTAGTAATAATATGTGGTAATTCAAAATTATTAAAATAATAATAAATTTTTTGGTAAATTATTTTTAAAATATTTTTGATATATAAAATAATTATAACCACTAAGAATTTTTTATTTTCTAATTAGAAAGATAATAAATAATAACATACTAATATCATAACAACTTGATAATAAATTATGGCATGGAAGTTCTTTAAAATGTACGTGAAAATATAGAATGTGGTACAAAAATATTTATCTTATATGCTTTTCTATTAATCTATAAATAAATTTGACATTTGAGTAGTAAAACTAGTCCGTTAATTAAGGAGATTTTTATATTGCAAAAAATTTATTTAAAGATATTTTGTTCTACATAAAAGTTGAGTAGAAAACTAGAACAAATTTTAAAAATTATTAGTTTTCATAGGGCTCTACCTTTTACTTGTTATGTTGTATGCAAATTACTCCAACATTATTGGGAACAAAAAAGTATTCTATATAAATATTGAAAAAATAAATTAATTTGACCAAATTTTTAGCTTATTTTGTATATACATATATATTTAAATACTCACACCCCTAGCTATGCCACTAGCAGCTTCATCTAGAACCCGCAAATTCAATGGGAGCTTGGTATCCTACAACATATTAATTGGGCTGCTCGATAGATAAATCAAGGAATATAGGTAACGGTAGGTACCAACCAACAAGATTACTTCCTCTGATTCACTAAGGTTTGCCCTTTTACCGTTTTTGACTAAAGTTTGATTTAAATATATTCATATTAATTTATATTGTAAAAAATTTTAAAAAAAATATATTTATAAACTAAAGTATTTAAGGTATTATTTTTATATAAAAATTTTATATTTGTATAAATTTTTTTAAAAAATTATGAATTAATTGCTAAGAATAGTAAAAAATACAAACTTGTGAGACAAAGGTAGAGGTAGTACGTTCTATTAAAAAGGCCCTATTTCTTCTTTCCATTTTGGATCTGGGCCGCAGGGAGACCCAATTTATTTTTCTTGTTTTCCCTGTGACAAAATAGACCAGTTTTTAGGCTCATTTTTCTTTTTTCTATAAAAAAGTTAACATCTTACTTGATCCACAAGGACTTACGCAATTTATTTTTGTTCAAATACAATATATTTTTGAAATTTTTTTCTCTTCTATGTCCAACAGAAAGAAGTTATGTACTTAGCAAATGTTCAAATTTATGTAACTTTGAAAAATCCAAATACTATGGTTCAAAGGGTGTTCAAGGTATATTTTCATCAAGTCTTGTCACGTGCAACATATTCATTCATTTATACTATTATTCGGATTGCAATTGATTCTGTATATTAAAAAAAAGAAAAAAAAAAAGAAAATTATAAAAAAAAAAACTATGTGCTCTGAAAAGAAAATTATAAAAAAAAACTATGTGCTCTGAAAAGAAAGTTATAAAAAAACTATTATAGAAATACTTTGAATAAAATGAAATGCGACAATTGTATGTCAATCTGTTTGGATAGAGGCAAGGAGGGAGAGGAAGAAAAATTAGCATGATTCTTTTGGTTGAATAAGAGGGATAGAAGGGGAGGGAAAGTTATTATCTCACGACTTCTCTCTTTTATGTGTTTTATTTACCCATCCAACTTCGGGGAAATAATTCATTTCTTCCTTCTCTTCCCTTATTAGTTTTATCAAAACAGATTGTTCGGAGAAAGACCATAAAAAAATAAAAAAAAAATTCTAATGTGAAGACAAAGAAATAATATTGGCGCACAAGATTGTGAGCTATGAAAAGACAAGCAAAAGAGTGCAACTTAAGGATGGTCTGGGAATAGGGCATTAAAAATGGTACTGACAAGCAGTTATTGTGGCACTTTGGTACCAAAAGGGTCAGCGGAAGGAGGGCCACTCCCACAGGACAGGCCACCATAATCACAATCATTAGAAAGCAGGGAATAAAGAGATGCCTTGCAAATAGTGAATTAATGAGTACAAATGGGATGTAAAAGCAAATATTGGTGCGAATTCTTTGGTGCACCAGTCACCCAACCACCTTTTTTTTTTTCTTTCGCTTTGGAAATGTCTTGAATTGCCTAATTAAGGGCAAAATGAAAGGTGAAAATGAAATTAACAATGCAATTATGATTTAATTATAGTTTGGCTTTAAGTATTATATGAAGTACCCAAAAAGTGACAGATTCTTAAGCGAACTGAGTCTTTGGGAGGCTTACACGTACAAATTCCTCTTGTATCATTTTTATTATTTTATTATTAATTTTATATATATTCATACTCACATATCTAGAAGTTTGTATATACTATGATACATAAATGGTTACACAATAATAGATAATTATTCATATAAATTACTAATATGCTTTTTTTCCATTTTCACTTTTATATGTTATTCCATAACTCTTATATGTTCATAACAATGCGAATACTTATTTGTACAATTACAAATAGATGTTCATACATGCAATTATAGTTGTTCATATAGTGACATATTGTGTAAACTTTTTAGCCAAGGTACACACAATTCTGTAATCTGATACCAAGTGTCATTAAGACTCGAGTTGGTAATAGAACCATTCTCAAAAACAGGTTAGCTGTTAATCTGGGTGAAACAAAGATCATTATATCATATGACACTCAAGATTTTTAGAACCTGGGTTTATCCAATATACCGTTCAATTTATAGCTAGCCAATATTTGTTTAAAGGATGTGTAATTTAGAAGAATTTAGCAAGATAATATATTTTAGACCTCAATTACTTTACGGCCCTCAATAATCGTGAGTCATTGTAGATCTATCGGTGTGGTGCCATTCCAACACAATTTAGGCAGCCACATAGGTTGATCGACAATGAAGCTTGAGTTTTCCTATATTTTTCCTTAAACTATTCTCTTGTAAAACTAATTTTGGTATCAGAGGCGGTATTAAATAAAGCGAAGAGTTTTTGGCAATCGCACTCACTCAATGTTAAAAAAGTTATGTACATAATCCATTGATTTTGAATAAAATATCATTTTGACCCATTTGAATTTAAAGTACTAACCCCCAATCATGAAAAAAAAAAAGCTTGAAGTTGATACAATCAAATGATATTATGTATGTTTTTCAATCCTTGAATGTAAAAAATAAAGATGTTAGAAATTCCCACAAAGACATTAGTAAAGAAAGACTCATAAAACATCATTAAGGTGTTGTTCCCACAATGTAAAAGTATTAGAAAATTTAAAAATAATAAAATATAAAAATTAGAAAAAAAAAATTATTCTCACTAGCAGCATAAAAAATAGATGGTTCTTTATATAGTAAAATAGGTAAAAATAAGAAAATATCATATGTATTATCATGAATAAGTTGCAATAACTCAAGATTCTGCCAACTTTTTTATTTTTTGGGTGTTTCGTGTCATAATGATACAACGGTTTGTCATACCATCTTTAGGATAAAGCAACCCAACATTTCTTGTTATAATTCAACACAAACATGTTGTCCTTAGAATAAAACACTATATGTGTTTTAGCAACCCAACATTTTTTGTAGAGTAAAACTATACCTACACCTTCTTTTACCTAATATCTAAGATGAATATTCTACATATAATAAAATAATTTAGACTGCATGAAAAGGGTAAGAAAAATTGTGCTTATTGAAGAGTATGAGTGACAAGTATTCTGTTTAAAACCGAAAAATTAAAAAACTAAAACAATTTGAGAATTTGGTTGAAACTGAATAAAAAAAATTTCAGTTTCAGTTTGGGATATCGATTAATTCAATGACCAAATTAACCAAAATTTTTGTTATTATATATATATATATATAGTTTTTCATGGACAATAAACCGATAGATCAACCCACATTAGCTTGGTTTTTATTTTTTTTCTTTCTTTTCATAGACGATCAATCTTTTATATTGAATGAAATTTATAAGAAAAAAACAAAAACGCACTCGTCCCTCTCTTATTCTCTCTCACACAATCATACTCACATTTTTTAGTTAATATGGTTTGAAAATGAAATATTTTAGTTTGGTTTGAATTGGATCTTATAGGCTTTATTCGGTCTATTTGGTTTTTTATTAGCCAAAACTGAAAAACTGAATAAACCGACTAATTCAATTCAATTTAAACAGAATAAATTGATTGATCACCCTTATCAAGAGAAGAAAGAACGTAGCCATGGACATAGAAACACCATTTAAAACACATAAAGAGAAAACGGTTTTTTTTTTTCAAGAAGCTGGTAAAAGGACCGTTTATGCAATAGGAATACATATTTTGATTTTTAATTGAAACATACTCCAGCAAAGGTGACTACGAGTAAATTAAATACGATGACGTTTTGGGGTCATTTCCCGTTTGCTTTTATCCTCTAAGAAAATTTTCTGTCTCTGCCTTGTTCTGCTCATCTCTGTTTTCAGGTAATTGTCATGCATCTGTCTTACTTTTGGTAATTAGAACTAACTCTACGAGATATAAGGTTTAGTAAGCAATCATATGTAAGAGAATGAAAAATGTCCACCTTTTTAAATAAAAAAAATACACGAACTAGTATTAAGGTATTATATGAGAGAACGAGGATTAACTTTGTTTTGATCTAGAGTAATGAGTTCGTTTAATATTAATGTTGGAATTGTGAAAAACCTATCTAAGAGTAATTTTTTGTTTTATTAGTTTGATCTTAATTATTAATTATTTAAAATTTTAACACTAATAAAAAAATTGTTCCCAAACACCTNACATAGGTTGATCGACAATGAAGCTTGAGTTTTCCTATATTTTTCCTTAAACTATTCTCTTGTAAAACTAATTTTGGTATCAGAGACGGTACTAAATAAAGCGAAGAGTTTTTGGCAATTGCCCTCACTTAATGTTAAAAAAGGTATATACATAATCCATTGATTTCGAATAAAATATCATTTTGACCCATTTGAATTTAAAGTACTAACCCCCAATCATGAAAAAAAAAGCTTGAAGTTGATACAATCAAATGATATTATGTATGTTTTTCAATCCTTGAATGTAAAAATAAAGATGTTAGAAATTCCCACAAAGACATTAGTAAAGAAAGACTCATAAACATCATTAAGGTGTTGTTCCAACAATGTAAAAGTATTAGAAAATTCAAAAATAATAAAATATAAAAATTAGAAGAAATTTTATTCTCACTAGCAGCATAAAAAATAGATGGTTCTTTATATAGTAAAATAGGTAAAAATAAGAAAATATCATATGTATTATCATGAATAAGTTGTAACTCAAGATTCTGCCAACTTTTTTATTTTTTGGGTGTTTCGTGTCATAATGATACAACGGGTTGTCATACCATCTTTAGGATAAAGCAACCCAAACATTTCTTGTTATAATTCAACACAAACATGTTGTCCTTAGAATAAAACACTTTATGTGTTTTAGCAACCCAACAGTTTTTGTAGAGTAAAACTATACCTACGTCTTATTTTACCTAATACTTAAGATGAATATTCTACATATAATAAAATAATTTAGACTGCATGAAAAGAGTAAGAAAAATTGTGCTTATTGAAGAGTAGGAGTGACCAGTATTTGGTTTAAAACCGAAAAATTAAAAAACTGAAACAATTTGAGAATTTGGTTTGATTTTAGTTGAAACTGAATAAAAAAAATTTCAGTTTCAATTCTGGATATCGATTAATTCAATGACCGAATTAACCAAAATTTTTGTTATTATATATATATATTTTTAGTTTTTCATGGACAATAAACCGATAGATCAACCCACATTAGCTTGGTTTTTATTTTTCTTTTTCTTTTTTTTCATAAACGATCAATCTTTTATATTGAATGAAATTTATAAGAAAAAAACAAAAACACACTCGTCTCTCTCTTATTCTCTCTCACACAATCATACTCACATTTTTTAGTTAATATGGTTTGAAAATGAAATATTTTAGTTTGGTTTGAATTGGATTTTATAGGCTTATTTGATCTATTTGGTTTTTTATTAGCCAAAACTGAAAAACTGAATAAACCGACTAATTCAATTCAATTTAAACAGAATAAATTGAATGATCACCTATATGAAGAGAAGAAAGAACGTAGCCCCATGGACACAGAAACATCATTTAAAACACATAAAGAGAAAACGGTTTTTTTTTTTTTCAAGAAGCTGGTAAAAGGACCGTTTATGCAATAGTAATACATATTTTGATTTTTAATTGAAATATACTCCAGCAAAGGTGACTGCGAGTAAATTAAATACGATGACGTTTTGGGGTCATTTCCCGTTTGCTTTTATCCTCTAAGAAAATTTTCTGTCTCTGCCTTGTTCTGCTCATCTCTGTTCTCAGGTAATTGTCATGCATCTGTCTTACTTTTGGTAATTAGAACTAACTCTACGAGATATAAGGTTTAGTAAGCAATCATATGTAAGAGAATGAAAAATGTCCACCTTTTTAAATAAAAAAAATACACGAACTAGTATTAAGGTATTATATGAGAGAACGAGGATTAACTTTGTTTTGATCTAGAGTAATGAGTTCGTTTAATATTAATGTTGGAATTGTGAAAAACCTATCTAAGAGTAATTTTTTGTTTTATTAGTTTGATCTTAATTATTAATTATTTAAAATTTTAACACTAATAAAAAAATTGTTCCCAAACACCTTTGATGCTGATCTACAAAATAAAATACCAACCTAGACAAAAGGATTTTTTTTTCTCAAATAAAGGAAAAAAGAAAAGGAAAAAGGCGAACAAAACAATCCTATACATGTCTTGCTCTTGTTACTTGCCACTCTCGTTCAAGATCCAATCTGATCTTAGAGTACCAACAAATCAAATAAAAAAAAAAGGGAAAAATATATATTTAGCATGAAATTCTCCAAAATTAATAATAAAAAACGTAAAGATAAAGAAATACTATTAAAAAATAAAAAAGAACTAAAAAAATTTTGGAGTAGGTGTTTTAGAGATTGTAGAAGTTAAAAACAATTATAACTTTCAGCATGCAAATGATTGTTGTGGCGGACTATCAATCAGATAGTGGTTGTTAATTGTCAAGGTATAAGGTACAATAGTATGGATATTAACATAGAAAATATAAAAATGAGAGCGAGAAACTTTAAGGATAATTTTTTAAGATATAATTTTAGATTCTTTTGATATATATGAAAGTATAAATTTTTATTTGAAAAAAAGTTAAAAAAGGTATTTCTTTTACTTTTTTTTTACTATCTATGTTTCTACACACGCACTCTCTAATTTTCTAAAATACATCATAAAATTATATATGTTATTATGAAAAATATTAATAGAGTGAGACACCTTCAACCCATCCCTATTTCCTTCACTGTTGATTAGGTTACACCAAACCTAGGAAGCTGTCTTCTTATGTTCAAAATGTTCCCTCGTTTTATAACATATGAAAGAATTCACAGTATCCTCGCAATCGAGATCCAATAAAAGCCTGAGAATGGGAGCACAACTCCAAGTTAAAATCAAGCTCCTTTGCGTTTTAAACCGAATTCCTCTTCTATAATATTATTAAAATTTTATGAACTCTTTTAGACATTGAAGAGGAAAAATTTATAAAAAATTAAGAGAATTATAAAAATTTCATTTTTAATGACTTATTACATAACCATAATACTAACTTTTAAATGAAATTGATTCCTGGGCAAAGAAGATGAAAAATAAAAATATGTCATTTTGAATTAAGTTGACTTAAATTAAAATAAAGCTCTAATAAACTTGTATCGCTTAGAATTATAAACAAAAAAAATTAACTTAGTTTTATCATTCTTATCATATCTATTTTTATGTTCCGACTAGCAAAGGTGAGTTGGTAAAAAAGAATCCCTTACAGGGTTCAAGTGGCGGTCACAGTTTTTAGAAGAAAAAAAAAACAAAAGGCCAAAAATGGTCTAATTACAACCTAAGTCTTCCATATTTTACGTAGCAGGCATTTTCACCCCTTGTCTTTCCAATAATAACTTCTAATACCTCATACTTGTAACAAATTCTGAGTAATAAAAAAAAAACTTTTCTTTTACTCGGTATTTTGTTCCATGAATAATTTTGTTCTTTTTTATGTAGTGTAATTAAACCTAGATTGGTTCAAAGGCAAATATATACATTTTTTTTGAATTAAAAAAAAATATTTTCTTATTAATCACTTAATAGAATAAATTTCAGTGGCAAACAAAGCAATTAATGAGTTTAGCATTGTTTATGTAATTCGCTTTCCTTTTTGTTCACAATATTTATTTGAAATTTATCCATCTGAAGGGGACTATCACTCATCAAAGGGAAGAATCTTTGCCAACCAAGGGTGGGTATGACAAACTCCAAAGTGTTCTACAAGCCCATTTGGCTAACATATGGGCAACCCCATTAATGGAAAGGGGATAAAACTCAAATGATGTACCTAAGAAAAGAGCTTCATCTGTAAGAGTTCCACCATAAAATTAAGAATGTGAAACTCCCTGCTCCAATTCCAAACTCAAATGATGTACCTAAGAAACATTATGACGACTTCCCTCCTCCACACCCATATAATTGCTAATATGGATGACATTACAACCCTCATGGTTAAACCCTAATCGAGTACAAATACGCCTGACCCTTCGCATTTCATCCTACCTGGCCCAATGGCTCAATGTCTTAAAAATGTTTAATGTACTTTGGTTAATGTGATACTGTTTTTCTCCCCCCTTAGGTACGATAAAACTCTTTTAACTTACATAACTACAAGTGTGTAGGAGCGGAGATTGGGAGGGGCTGGTGTGTCTCGTCCCCCTACTTATATATATATATATATAATATTTCCTTTGTCCCAAAACTTTTACTCTATTTGACTTTTTATTATATTTTAATTTAAATTTATTCATATTATTATTTGTTAAAAAAATTAAAAAATATATATATTTAGAAACTACATGTCTTGATTTATCATTCATATATAAAGACTTTTCATTTATATATTAAAATATTAAAAATAAAAAATCTTAGATTAATTGCCGAAATTAAATAGAGCAAAAATTTTGGGATGGAAGAAGTATATTTTATGAAGTATTTTAAAATTTTCTTAAAAAATATTTGTGTATGTATATAACAACATAAATAGTAAAAAAAGTGAACAAAAAGGCACCAGTTTTAACTTTTTTTCATGTAAAACTTATGCTCATTTGTATAAAAAAAAACTAAAAAAATATATTTTAAAGAGTTTACCCTTAAACACTAATCTCTTTCTTTCTCTTTATCAACTTTATCTTTTTTTTTGTTTTCTGGTTAAAATCTCTACTATTACGTTATGCCCCGCATTTGACAATTAACAGTCATCATCCAACTATCAATTTGCCACAACAAACTATTTGTAAGTTGGAAGTTACAATTGTTTTCAATTTCTCTAATCTCCAAGCCACTCACCCCAAATTTCCATGAGTGTTTTTTTTACCTTTTTAATCTTTTTTTTACTTTATGAAAGAAAGGCGACCACAACTTCAACTTTGTAAAGTATATTTAGCATCTAATTTTTTATAATGTAACTTTAAATCATATATATCTTATTAAATATCAACTATTTCAAGTTGTCATTGAAGCTCATGATATAATATGAAACTGATGCTCCAAATTACTATATGATGATGGAGATTGATATTAATAAAGTTTCAACTTTTTTCAATCATGAAGACAAATTATAATTTTAAAATACTTTCACGTAATTTTTATTAAAACACCTAAGGGTCAATTCATTTTAATTTAAGTAAATTTAATTCAAAAAAAATTATTTTTATTTTTTTACATTTTTTTACAAGGAACCAATTTCATTTGAATATTCTTTTAATGATTTTATTAAAATCTTATAGTTTTTTATTTTTAATGAATAAAAATAAAATTTTAATAATACCATAAAAATTTTAAAATTAATGGATTATTACACTTAAATAATATTAGTTTTCAAATAAAATTGGCTTTGGACCAAAAAGATATAAAAATAACAATAAGTCACTTTGAATTAAATTAACTTAAGTTAAAACAAATTGGCTCTAAATCCCGTCACTTTAATCCAAAATTCTGTCTTCCCCCCTTCCATGTGTCGTTAAACATGAGGTTTATGGTGCCCATGCATTGCGACGGTTCAATCTATGTCAACATTAAATATAAATATAAATGGTGGTGATCATTGATAAAGAAAAAGAGTTTCATAAAAATGAAAACAGAAAATCAAGAATTGGGATAAAAAGTCAAGGTAAAGTTTTGGGACTAAGAGAGCAAAAAAAAAAAAAAGATTCTAAATATTAAGAGATAAACTGTGGAGACTAAATTTTTTTTTTAGAAAAGATAAATAATATGAAAATATTAATAATATATGATAAAGAGTAGAATTTCAATGATAAAAAGTGAGATTTTATGATTAAAAAATAAAAAATAAAAAATAAAGAAAGGTTGTCAAGCCAAGAGAGTAAATATAAAAATGTTAGGAATTAGAAGTTTAACTATAAACTTAATAAAGGAAAAAATAAAATAAATAAAAATATTAGCTTAAACAAAAGAGCTTAAACCATACCAAAAAGTAAACATCTCATAATGACTAAAGTTTTGTTTTAAAAAATAATAATAAGAAAATAAAAAGCTTAAACAAAGTCATTATGGTTGATTTTTTTTTTTAAAAAAAAAAGAAAAAAATCATGGTTACCAAGATTTTACTTTAAAAGACAATAAATAAAAAAATGAAAAAAAAATAGAGACTAGAAAAACAAATAGAGAGGTTTGGTGACCCACATATCATAGTAGATGTTTTTTTCTAACAAATTTTAATAATAATAGTACGAAACAAAACAAGTTATATACTTCAAAATAATGCATTTTTTTAATTAAAAAAATTCACTAAAAATTTTCATCTCTTATTAACTCAAAATCTAATTTTTAATATAAAAAAAATTATCTAGAAAAATTTAATTTCAAATTTAACATTTATGAAGCAAATGACTTTATTAAACTATAAAGCTTAAAGTAAATAATTGATGCTAGAAAAATTAATAATCAATAATGATAAAAAATGACTGAAATACAAAACTATGTCCAATATATTTTAATCAATTAACAATTGAACCATTAACAAAATAAAGATAAAAAAATAAAGTAAAAAAAATTGACTAAAGCCAAATCAACCAGAACCAGTCCAAAAGTAGGCAAATTATAATGATTAAAGTTTTATTTTATAAAAAAAATAAAGAAAATCAATAAAAAAAAGTTAGGATCAAGACAAAAAATGAAAAAAATTTATGTATTAAGGATTTAACAATTGACTTAATAAAGATAAAAAAATGGTTTAACTAAAAAATAAATAAATTATGATCAATAATGTTTTACTTCAAAATATAGTACATAAAAAACAACAGAAAAAAAAAACTTGAGCGCCAAGAGAGCGAATAGAAGATATAATTAAATAGATATAAAATTTGGAGACAAAAATATAACATGAACATAACTCAGAGTCAAAAATGAAAAAACTTAAAAAATTAGGGACTGAAACTACATTTTAACTGAAACAAAAATGAGACAGACTAAAGTCAACAAATTGCAACATAGGCCCTTAGAAAGTCGAGCGCGTTACAAATAGAGGATATAACAAAATGAAAAAAAAACCAAAATGCATCCTAAAAAAGAAAAAAAAAAGTGTGGAACTATTTATCTACAGTAATCGCTATTGACGAACAATGAAATCCCTTTATCTTTTAGAATATAGTATAATACAAGGTACAAAACGATTCGTACATTGTGGCAGTCACATAATGCTACAATATTAGAACCTATGCTGATGATATCATCACATAACATAAGAGAGTTGTAAAGGGAAGGAAATCATAATAGTTGCATAGACAATTTATTTGTCAGGCAATATGCATAATATTCAATATACACAACTTATATAGACATGCAATATAAATAGTTTGACTGTATATATGAAAGGTACATAATTATAATATAGACCTATAAAAAATTAATAATTTGTAGAATGAATCAAATATATGAAGGAATTGATTACTAATAACAAAAAGATATGGCCAAAATACAAAATTGTGTTTAATTTATGTTAATCAATCAATGATTTAACCATTAATATAGTAAAGGTAAAAAGAAAATAAAAGAAATAAATTGACTAAAGCGGAATCAATCAAAATCATACAAAAAATAGACAAATTATAGTGACTAAAATTTTGTTTGAGAAAACAATAATGAAGAAAAACAACAAAAATATTTTTGGACCAAGAGAGAAAATGAAAACACTTTAGATATTAAGAGTTTAACAGCTGACTTAATAAAAGTTAAGAAAAAAAAACTCTATTTTACTAAAAAACAAACAAACCATGGTGACTAATAGAGGTGTACATTATTCGACCGAAATAAAAAAACTGAATTAATTTGGTTTTTCGGTTTGGTTTATTCAATTTTTTTGTTTGATTTTGATTTGGTTTCACTTTGGGGGTTGGTTAATTCGGCAACTAAATTAACCAAATTTTTTTTTAACTTATTTAGGCTATTACTAGCCTGCTGGTATTGCCTCTTAGCCTAAATAGCCCAACCTACCCCAATCCTCACTAATCATCACTCACACATCCCTCATTTATTTTCTTCCCTTTTTCCTTAATGGCCTCACCTCACTCTCCCAGCGCATGCAGAACCCTTGTCTCAAGTTGCCTGCCACTAGCACATCACTCTGTCGCTACTCCCCCATCATTCATGCGCCGTTCACTTGCTAATTGCCCACCGTTTGCTCATCACTTTATCCCTAGCCCGCCACTTTGGCCTGCCCACTCAATCATTGCTTCTTTAAGCTTGATCTTTTTTTCAATTTGTTTGATGTGAGTGTTATTGCTAGGGATTGTTTTTCCCTTTGTTGATTTGTTCTATTTTGAACTTTGTTTTCATTTGAATGCAAGTTTCTTCTAAACATTAAGGAAAATGGGAAGAAACAAAAGGCTCCTTCCTATTTATTATTCGATTCTTATCTTTTTTTTCCATGGGAGTTTCAGTTTTCAGGGTTTTGTTCTGCCTTTGTTCTCATGGCTTTTTTCTTTAGGGAACAAACATAGCAAATTATAATCATACATAGCACACACACTTACAGCTAACAATGGCAAATTCTGAATCAAAGAAAAGAATCCTTTAATTTTGTGTTGATTATTTCGGTTTTAAACCAAACCGAATCAAAATATTTTATTTTCGGTTTTAATCGGCCTTTTCAACTAATTTGGATAATTCGATTTGTAATAGTCAAAAATTGAAAATCGATTAAACCGACTTATTCGGTTCAGTTTAAACCGAATTAACTAAATGCCCAACCCTAGTGACTAATATTTTACTTCAAAAAAATAATATATAAAAAAAAGACCAAGAAATCAAACAAAAATATTATAGTTAAGTAGTTATTAAGTTCAGGGGCCAAAATGCCAAAATACTCAAACTCATGTCTAAGATGGGAAATGAAAACAATGCAGCGACAATATAGGTGTTTCACAAAAAAGAAAATATGAAATAAAATGAAAGTGAGACAATAGCTAGATAGACCTCCAAAAAAGCCATTGTCTTTCAAAATCTGACCAAGCTTTCAAAGCTGCCAATCAATATCACCAACCAAAGCACTCCAACAGCCAAAATAAAAAAACAGATGTTAAAAAAAGCAACCACAAAGAAAACTAAGTCAGCCCATAACAAACTAGACCAAGCTCACAATATAAAAAAATAATGTACAGCCGAAAAATACATAAACCCAACAACCAAAGCAAGCAGCCAATAGCTCATCCAACATACTAAAGTGCAAAACCATCCAAACGTTATTGTTTCCTATAGTTTGAACAGTGCCATTTCACAGTTTTTAGAAGTTAGTTATAATAATAAGTATTATTGAAATTAGAAATAATTTTATACTTTTAGGTATTATATAGCCGTCACGGGTAGCTAGCGCGACCAAGCACCGCCAAACAGGGCAACTTCCTTTTGGTCTAGAGTAGTGTAGTGCGTACGAATCCTTTTATCTTTGATGCCGATCTAAGAAATAAAATATCAACCTAGACAAATCAATGGAATTACTTTTCTCGAATAAAGGGCAGAAAAAGAAAAGGAAAAAGGCGAACAAAGCCGGTCTCACCACTTATTCTTGTTGGGACCAAAATAAATCATGTCAAATTAGACATCTGGTTTTGTGCAAACCTTTCTCACTGTCTTTCTTTCAAAAAGATGCGCACACAACAAATGTACAAACATGTAATTGTCTTTCGTTAATCCGTAGACTTTTTTTAGGTTTTAATGATACGTCTCAAATAATATGATAATTTGTGGATTGAATTCTAATAACAACTATAAGACTTGCCCTGAATTTTGATGGCAGTTATCTTATGGGATTCTTAAATCTAAACTTACTCCACTAGATAATATAAGACTTACCAAGTAATTGTCTTGCAATTGTAGAGAAAATATGCCAATTTAAATTTTTTATTCCCATTACCAAAATATTATATAATTTAAATTTACTAAAAAATTACTAATAAATTGTCTTGTATTTGTAAAGAATAATTTTAATTTAAATTATTTATTAGTTATTAAAGATGTTAGATAATTTAAATTCACTATAAAAAATTGTCAAATAGTTTAAATTAAAATTTAGAAATTAATTAGGACGATGTGAGAAAATGGGAGGTAAATATAAATCTTGAAAGCTCAAAGTTGTAATTAAAGATCTAGTCTAGTGTAATTATCCATAAGATTTATCATAAAATTAAAAGTTGTTCATTTTGTTTTTTTTTTTCTTTTGGGATAGTTAGAGGTCATTGGTTTAAGCCTCACCATTGGGTACCACCATTTTGCAATGTAGGTTTGGTCCGATCTGCCCTGGGCTTGTTTATTTGCTCATTCGCTCGCTGAGACTATTAAACTTATATTTTTCTCATTATTGAAATATGTCTGTGTTTTGACTTTTTAGTTGATTCATTTTAACTTATTCAATTTAATCTAGCATGTCTTAGTTTTATTTTTAAAATTTTTCATCTAGAACTAATTTTATTTAAAATTAAATATTATGTATGTATAATAATCAATTTAAAATATAATTTTTATAATCTTATTAAATTTTTATGATATTTTCCAGTTTTATGCATTAAAAAATTCATAAAAATTTAATTATATTATAAAAATTTAATTTCAAATAAGTTATTACATTTACATAATATTGTCTTTTAAATGAAATTGGTTCCATACAAAAAAAATATAAAAATAAAAATAAATTATTTTGAATTAAGTTAAAATGAATTGACATAGTTACAGAATTTGCAAGTGCTAACAATATAATAACCTAAGTTCAAACGCTAGTTGAAACATTTTCTTATTAAATTTCCTTCAAGAAATTATACTTTTCATGCTTGTTAAAACCATATGCCATGATATTATGTATGCATATGTATATATTCTTCTATATGACACTGCTCATGTGTAACAAGATACGAATAACCACAAAAAGTTGTAGCATTAAAAGATCATTTACCTCTTAATAACAATGACAAGTAAAAAAGATAGAAAGAAATTAAGAATGCCTAAAGTATCAAAATAACCTGAATTCGAACTTCAAAAGTTTCTTATTAACGTTTTTTAACAGCTCCTTATTAACCCTTATTTTCATTCCAACACCATGTGCTTCTTTTATAAAAAAAATACCACTAACAAAACCTTCTGCAATTTCTCATGTAATTATTAAATACACCCATTTCTGATTAAAGTTTTTTTTAATGAAAGTTCTTTCCATTAACTATAGGTTATATAGCATCTACTAATATACAATACAAATACTAAACTCTACAATAGAATCAACTTATACCATTTATAATGTCTCTGTGATACCATATTATACAGAAAAACTATAGAAAATATATGGATACATTCGGTATTTGGACCTACAAAGTAACAGAAAAAAAATCCTCAAAACTAAGGGACACAAACTTAGCATAATGTTTGGACTAATAAACGATAACTTCTGATTTACTATGAGAAAGCAAATTGACAGACCTCATCGAGTGAAACTCTTGGCTACTGCTTCTTCAATCTACAACTTCGTCATCTCATATTTCAAAAACGAGTAAACTGGATTTGACAAAAGTAAAAAAGAAAACTCCGTTGATGAAGTTAATTATTTGAAGAAATAACATAAAAATTTTGGAAAGATGACCAAATTCAATTAGAAAACCAGCCAAATCCAGCCAATTACGCCAGGATTATAGGGACTTTTTGATGGGGTGGATTAAACTTTCTTATTGTGCTTCTTAAGTAATAAAAATGAAAATGATGTTTGGTGAAGTTTAAAATTTTTACTGTTGTGTGACAAATTAAACAATAAGTTATTTAAGGTATTACTCTCAATGGAAAAATTACCAAAACCCCCCTGAGGTTTAATCAAACCTACTTTTTTATTCCTACTATTTCAAATACCTACACTTATCTCCCAAAAGTTAACAACATACATTTACCCTCTCCAACATTAATATACCTAAACTTACCTACACTTACCCCCTTTACAGAAAAGAGAAAATACTTATTTTGCTTTCTTTCTTGCAAAATTTACCCCTAGACTTCTACAATTAATGATCTACCCAGTCTCACCCTATTGCTTTGCATTCCTTTCTTCCTCTTCCTCCTCGTTCGCCAAAGGTCTCAGTTCCTCCTCCTCCACATCCAACAAAACCCATCATGACAAAGCCAATTACTGTATGAAGGGCCACCTTACTGAACTTTGCACATCAAAACCAACAATCGTCAGGACAAAATCTTAGGAAGCCAAATTTAAAACCAAAGTTACATTTGATTTAAAATAAGGGTAATTGAAATGAGGACCAAAAACCTTTTGAGATTGGGCTTGTGAAAGTGCTTGACAAGGTGGGAGCTATTCTCGGCAAAGTAAGTAAGCCTCATAGAAGGATAAGGATAAGGAAATTAGGTTAGTGGGTGGCAGATATATGAGAACTAGGATTTGGCTTAGCTTCTACCTAATTTCTGTCGCTACTGCTCGACCATATAACAATGCTGTCTTCTACCTCCAAGGCTATTCCACCTTCATCAACTACCTTGATCTCTGGGACATCTCTACCATCTCCATACGGAAGAAAGTGAAAGAACTTGGTACACCAATGTTGACATTGTGCAAGTGCATTACAGGCCTCAAGATCAAACCAGGGTAGGCCGTTGTCACCTTGTTGGAGAAGTCATCAGACTTGTGACCTAATCCACATATGAGTTGGAAGAGGTGGGTGGCACAAAGAAAGACATCAAGAGAGAGAAAAGTAAAGGTAGCATAAAAAGTCAATCAAGCCAAAGAAAGAAATGAGGGGGCAAAGGCAATTTGGAAGGACAAAATTAGAGGAGGCAATGGGATATCGTGACTGACTAGTGATGGTGAATCAGAGAATGCAGTGGTTGGCTATAGTAAACTATAAGAAAATGGTGATCATGAACAACTAATGTTAGTGGTGGCACTAATTTAGAGTTGATAATTGTGAGATAAGTTTGACTCTGGGGATAAAATGAGCTTGGGGAAATGGGGAGAGATAAAGAATGATTGGATGGGAAGCTTTGGGGGTAAACTTATTGAGTGAAAAACACTATGAGAATAAAATGAATTTTTCCTTTTTTTCATAATGGTCATTAATAGAGTTAGCTTTGGAGAAGATAAATAATGGTATGCTAAATTTTAAGGGATAAGTGTAAGGTTTTGAGACTGTAGAGTTTTGAGAGCCAACAATGCAGCAAAATTAACCAAAACCCTCCAATGATCTAAATAAAATGGGATAGATCGGGTGTTCAAAATTTTATATGCAGTAGATTGAGATCTTTTATCCAACTGTTAAGCCGAATCACAAAACTTGAATAGTTGATGTGTTTAAGTTGTCTAAGATATCCATAGGAACTTCTCGAATCACCATACCTTATCTAGGTTCTATCAGAAGTGTTCTTTTTATGCCCGTGGTACTAGCTTGCGTCTTTCAAGAAAGACAAGAGGACAGTGCTATTGGAGATTTTTAGAACCCTTTCTAAAATTCATCCTATAGAGGCAACTACGAAAATAATATTACCTCTGTCTCATAAAAGCTGTCATCTTTACTATTCACAGCAATTAATCTATGATTTTATTTATTTTAAGATTTTTCATAAAAATATGAACTTTTTACATGAAAATGGAACTTTAAGGATTATAGTTTCCAAATATCATTTTGAGATTTTTTTTCAATTCATATTAATATAAATATATTCATGTCAAACTTTAGTAAAAAAAAGTAAAAGGGATAGCTAATATGAAACGAATGGAGTACTATATAATATATATATAGTGAAGCAAAACTCCCAAGCCTTATAGGTTTCATAACCCTAATCTGATTAAACCTAATTTTGGGCTTAATAATAACTCAATTATTGAGACAATAATTTATCTAAAATTATCATGAAACCAAAATCAAATAATTTGGCCCATACACTTAAATAATCTAATTGGCTCTAAGTGTGTGATCCTATAGACTTCCATCACATTGGCAATAATCATAAATCACATTCACAATCATAAACAACTAGCAACACATCAATGCAACCCAAGTAACAAGATAGTTAGTGATTCAACTAAACCTCTATGATTATTATTTGTATATGTCATCATCCTTTTGTCTAATGATATCAAGACCGAGCATGAGACATAAAATGTGTCACTTTTGTATAGTCTAATCTTTGATTTTTTAATTTTTAAGTAAACTGACGACATTAATATCATATATTAACTTATTCAAGCATGATCATTGATTCTTTCAATCTCACTCAATCAAAGGGTCTGAAGATATTACTCCTGTTAATTAAAAAAAAATAAATCATATCTTAATCATAGAAATCCCTTCGTATAATAGGTGACATACCTAATGACCACCTTCATGTTCACTTAGTTATGAGCAATAAGGAAAAATATCAAAGTATGTGACTCAAATGTAGAGAATTTTGATGACCTCAGGTTAAATGACTACATATATCATGATTACTATAAAATCACTTATGACACTTATATAATGATCCATATAGCATTCTTATGGTGGGTCGGTCCAGTACACAAGTTTTTCAACTTGTACCCATATGTAGACTATATATCTCATATTAGTTACCATATATGCTAGTTTTTATGTATTATTATAATCCACTATACAATAATACTAGACTAGAAACATTAAGAATACTATTATTCTAGAGTTATAATTATGTTTGATTATATTACGCAGAAACAAACAACAAACACAATTATTGGAATAATACATCAACAAAATACCATACTCAATATGTAAAATACAATTATTTCATGATTGGTTTTTTGGTGCAACACTAATGAACTCTAACTTGCAATAAAGTCAATCATCCATGTATCTAATATCAAGGGATCTAAAATAACTATCACAATTTTGCTACATAAAGGGTTTGTCATTGGATCAGTAATGTTACTATCTATCGAGGTCTTACATATCCTTATATTACCCTTTTCGATAATCTTTTTAATGAGATGATAACCTTGGAGTATGTGTTTGGATCATTAGTAAGATCGAGCTTTTTTAACATATGCAATTACTCCATTGTCATCACAATAGAACTCTATTGGGTTGGCAAGCTCAGGACCACTCCAAGTTCTGTGATGAACTTCTTTATCCAAACTGCCTCATTTGTAGCATTAGAGGCTATAATGTACTCAAATTCTATTGTAGATTCGGCTATTGCCTCTTATTCTAAACTCTTCCAGCCCACAACATCATCACCAATGTAATACAAATAACCATATTATGACATGAAATCATCCTTATCGAATTGGAAGTTAACATCGATGTAACCTTTTACAACGAGTTCATCTTCGCCTCCATAGATAAAAAATGAATCTTCAGTCCTTCTAAAATACTTAAGGATATTCTTGACACCTGTCCAGTGACTCTCATTATGATTTGATTGGTACCTGCTCATTATGGTCAAGGCATACGAGACATCTGAAAAAGTACATATCTTAGCATACATGATTACTATAAGAATCACTTATGACACTTATATAACGATTCGTGTAGCATTCTTATGGTGGGTCGATCCAGTACACAAGTTTTCCAACTTGTACCCATATGTAGACTATATATCTCATATTAGTTACCATATATGTTAGTCTTTATGTATTATTACAACCCACTCTATAATAATACTAGACTAGAAACGTTTAAGAATACTCTTATTCTAAAGTTATAATTATGTTTGATTATATTACATAGAAACAAATAACAAACACAATTATTGGAATAATACATCAACAAAATATCATACTTAATATGTAAAATACAATTATCTCATGATTGGTTTTTTGGTATAACATTAATGAACTCCAACTTGCAATACAGTCAATCATCCATATATCTAATATCAATGGATCTAGAATGACTATCATGTTTTTGCTACGTAAAGGGTTTTACCGTTGGATTAGTAATGTTGCAGTCTATTGAGGTTTTACATATCCTTATATTACCTTTTTTTGATAATCTTCTTAATGAGATGATAATGTTGGAATATATATTTGGATCATTGGTAAGATCGGGGTTCTTTAGCATATGCAATTACTCCATTATTGCCACAATAGAGCTATATTGGGTTGGCATGCTTAGGACAACTTCAAGTTCTGTGATGAACTTCTTGATCCAAACTGCCTCATTCGTAGCATTAGAGGCTACAATATACTCAAATTCTATTATAGAGTTAGCTATTGCCTCTTATTTTGAATTCTTCTAGCCTATAGCATCATCACCAATGTAACACATATAACCAGATTATGATCTGAAATCATCCTTATCGGATTAAAAGCTAACATCAATGTAACCTTTTACAACGAGTTCATCTTCATCTCCATAGATAAAAAATGCATCTTCAGTCCTTTTAAAATACTTAAGGATATTCTTAACTCCTGTCCAGTGACTTTTATTGTGGTTTGATTGGTACCTGCTCGTTATGCTCAAGGTATACGAGACATCTGGAAAAGTACATATCTTAGCATACATGATTACTATAAGAATCACTTATGACTTTTATATAACGATCCATGTAGCATGATTATTATAAAAATCACTTATGACAATTATATAACGATTCATGTAACATTCTTATGGTGGGTCTGTTCAGTACACAAGTTTTTCAACTTGTACCCATATGTAGACTATATATCTCATATTAGTTGCCATATATGCTAGTCTTTATGTATTATTACAACCTACTCCATAATAATACTAGACTAGGAACGTTTAAGAATACTATTATTCTAAAGTTATAATTATGTTTGATTATATTACGTAGAAACAAACAACAAACATAATTATTTGAATAATACATCAACAAAATACCATACTAAATATGTAAAATACAATTATCTCATGATTGGTTTTTTGGTATAACATTAATGAACTCCAACTTGCAATAAAGTCAATCATCCATGTATCTAATATAAATGGATCTAGAATGACTATCATGATTTTGCTACGTAATAGGGTTTTGTCATTGGATCAGTAATGTTACTGTCTATCGAGGTCTTACATATCTTTATATTACCCTTTTCGATAATCTTCTTAATAAGATTATAATGTTGGAGTATGTGTTTGGATCATTGGTAAGATCGAGGTTCTTTAGCATATGCAATTACTCCATTGTTGCCATAATAGAGCTTTATTGGGTTCGCAAGCTCAGGACCACTCCAAGTTCTGTGATGAACTTCTTGATCTAAACTGCCTTATTCGTAGCATTAGAGGCTACAATGTACTCAAATTCTATTGTTGAGTCAGCTATTGCCTCTTATTTTGAACTCTTCCAGCCTATAGCATCATCACCAATGTAATACACATAACCAGATTATGATATGAAATTATCCTTATTGGATTAGAAGCTAACATCGATCTAACCTTTTAAAATGAGTTCATCTTCACATCCATAGATCAAGAATGTATCTTCAGTCCTTCTAAAATACTTAAGGATATTATTAACACCTGTCTAGTGACTCTCATTGTGGTTTGATTGGTACCTGCTCATTATGCTCAAGGTATACGAGACATCTGGAAGAGTACATATCTTAGCATACATGATAGATCCAATTATTTATGCATTAAAATCTTACTCATACATTCTCTTTCCTTAAGTGTACTAGGACAATGAGATATGGAGAGAATTATATCATATGACATGGGGAAGAATCCTTTCTTGGAATCTTGCACACTAAATCTCTTTAGGACCTTGTCAATGTATGTACTTTGACTTAACTTAGGTAATTTTCTAGATCTGTCTCTATAGATCCTAATGCCTAATACATAGACTGCTTCACGTAAGTCATTCATAAAGAAACGTTTTCCTCAGCCAAGTCTTCACAGATTGTAGCTCAAGAATGTCATTCTCGATGAGTAATATGTTATCTACATACAATACCGAGAATATAATAGCACTCTTACTAACCTTCTTGTAAACACAAGGCTAATCTTTATTTATGATAAAACTAAACTATTTCATTGTTTTGTGAAAATGAAGATTCCAGCTCTGAGAAGCTTACTTCAGTCGATAAATAGACCTTTACAATTTGTACACTTTATTAATATTCTCGAAAGTGACAAAACCATCATGTTGTGTCATGTATACATCCTTAAGTAGTTCCCCATTAAAGAAGGCAGTTTTGACATTTATTTATCTCTCATAATCATAGTGTGCGGTAATAACCAAGAAAATTTGGATGGATTTAAGCACGACAACTGAAAAAAGAGTTTTATCATGGTTAGTATTATGAATTTGCTTGAAACCTTTTGCAACTAATCATCCCTTAAAGGTAATCATATTACCCTCCATGTCAATTTTCTTCTTCAAAACCCATTTGCAACCTATGGATTTTACCCTTTCAGGTGGATCAACCAAAGTTCGTACTTGGTTTTCATACATGGATTTCATATAAGACTTCATGGCCTCTAGTCACTTTTCAAAGTCTAGTCCTGACATAGCTTTTAGGTAGGTTATGGGCTCATCACCAATAGACTTATAAGAAATTCATATATCATGGCTTACGTTGAATCGTACTAGATTTACGTGGGCTTTGTGCTACAGGAACAAACTCCTGAATCATAACATCTTGTGGTGTCTGCTCAAGTTTCATCTCAGGTTCAATATCCCTTTGTTGTTATTGAATTTCTTCGAGTTCTACTTTCCTCCCACTGATTCCTTTAAAGATAAACTATTTCTCTAGAAAGACACCAGTTTGAGCAATAAACACTCTCTGTTTAGAAGGATTATAGAAATAGTAATTCTTTATTTTTTTTATACCTAACAAAAAGACATTTATGAGATTTAGGCCCTAGCTTGTCCATGGATTGATGTTTCATATAAGCTTCACAGCCCTAAATCTTCATAAAAGATAGATTGGGACACCTCTTACTCAATATCTTATATGGCATTTTTTAATCGATTTAGATAATACTCGGTTTAGTGTAAAAACAACTATCTTTAGAGCATGTACCCAAAAGGAGCTTGAAAAGGTCAGCTTGACCCATCATAGATCAAACCATGTTTAACAAAGTTTGAATTTTCTTTTCAGATACACCATTTCATTGATGTGTATTAGATGGAGTGAGTTGTGATATTATATTATACTCCTTTATATAGTTAAGGAATTTTTAGTCCAAGTATTCTCTGCCCCAATTTGATCCAAGTACTTTAATACTCTTCCCGAGTTGATTTTGTACTTCATTTTTTAATTCTTTAAACTTTTCAAAGGATTCTAACTTATGTTTCATTAGATACAAATAGTCATATCTACTGAAGTCATCAGTAAAAATAATGAAATATTAAAAATCTTCTCTAGCATGTGTAGGCATAGACCCACATACATCAGTATGTATGAGTCATAATAAGTCATTGGCTCTTAAACTTTGCCTAGTGAAAGGAGTTTTGGTCATCTTGCCCAATAAACATTACTCACACGTCTTATATGATTCAAAATCTAATGAGCCTATGAGTCTATCTTTGTGGAGCTTGGATATGCGGGTTTTATTTATATGACCTAAATGACAATGCCAGAGATAGGTCAGACTTGAATAATTTAATCTAACCTTTTTAATATTCATATTATAGATTGAATTTTTGAGTTCTAGAACATACAAACCATTGCTAAGTCGAACATTACTATAAAAGATTTCATTTAAATAAATGAAACAATATTTATCTTTTATTATAAATGAAAAACCTTTTTTGTCCAAGTAAGAAATAGAAATCAAATTTCTACTAATAGTAGGTAGATAATAACAATTGTCCAATTTTAAAACCAATCTACTAGGCAAAGTAAAAACATAAGTCCCTCCAGCTAATGCAGCAACTCTTGCTCTATTTCCCAAGCGTAGGTTCACTTTATCTCGGGCCAACCTTATACTTTTATTTATATTTTTCACATTTATACAAATGTGAGATCTACATCCAATATCCAATACTCAAGATGAGGAAGTAGAAAAATTAGCTTCTATAACAAAAATACCTGAAGTGAAAGTCTTACTTCCTTTCTCATTTCTTGAGTTTTGAAGATAAAGCTTGTAATAGCATTTCCAATGTTCAAGTTTCTTATAATGAAAGCATTCCCCTTTTTTAGCCACACCACCAAATGGTTTTCGTGCACCCAAATAAGTATTAGTATTGGGCTTTTCTTTAGCTTTATTCTTTTTCTTATTGGCCTTTCCCTTTCCCTTACCCTTCTAAACCATCATAATAGGCTTAGCCTTTTTAAGGTTTTGCTCAGGAGTTCTCAACATTTTGAGCAATTTAGGGAGGGACTAGTTAAGATCTTAAGATCATTCATGTTGTAGTTTATGACGAATTGACTATAGCTTTCCGGTAATTATTGTAGAACTACATCAACAACCAACTCTTTCTGAAGAGGAAATCTCAAACTCTCAAGATTTTCAATGTACCTAATCATTTTGAGCACATGAAGACCCACAGGACTTTCCTCAAATATTTTGCACTGAAATAATGCTTTAGAGGTCTCAAACCTCTCATATCGAGCTTACTCTTGAAAAAGTATTTTGAGATGTTCAATCATATTAAACGCCACATTGTTCTTATGTTGCTTATGACGCTCAAATTTTATAATTATTAGCATGAGACAAGTAACATACAAAGTATCATTATAATGCTTATTATAAGCATCATTTTCAGCTTTTAGAGCATTGTCGGTAGGTTTATTTAGAATAGGTTGCTCTAGGACATAAACATTTCTATCTTATTTGAGGACTATCCTTAAATTTTAATACAATTTTAGAAAGTTGGTCTCGTTTAGCTTTTTCTTCTTAAGTATTGATCATAATGAAAGTGTTGATGTATTTTGTGTTATAATAATCCACAATAGTAAATATGCAATGTAAGAGTCATGTAAGTTAGTTCATTTAATAAGGACTTTTATTAAATGATGCTCCATTTATTTTACTCAAAATAATAACCCTCAATATTATTTCAGAACACCCAAATGCTAAGGTATTCTAGCGGGTCAAGATCCATGTTTTATCACAACTTGAGTTAGTTTTGGCTTTTCTCGCAAGTTATAACTATTTAGGTAGGCAACTCTTTACAATTGCATATCATGCAACTCTTAGATGGTTGGGTGAATAACACTTGTCCAAACTCGTCTCATGAACCTAAACCCAACTCTATGCCTCTAAGTCCCCAATCTTATTAGGATGACTTAGTTAATTCGAATCCAAAACTAGCAATTTGGATATCACTCTTATCCCATCGTGTTTTACTAAGATGAACATAGGTACTTTGCTTTGACAAACCCACACAATGTTGATCAAACTCTTGACTAGTGCCAACATTTGTAAGACAGTATATTTAATGACTTAATATTTTAATTGAAAGATTTTTCTTTGTTCTCATCAATTATTATCTTCTGTTGTCTTATACACGCATCACATATAGATTAAAACATACATCTTATGCCAACAACTAATTAAATATGACATGGTTATAGCCCAAACTATGTGATATTCTCAAGCTAATAAAAATATCATGCAAGCCTAAGAAAAAGAAAAATCTTCATAAGCTCATTCTTTTTCTTACTTTGTTGTCTCCTTGTAGTCATCTTATCAGAAACACCATCTTGGACGCACCCAAGATTTATAGTTACATCAATAATAGAAACCTGAAGTTACATTCAAGATAAGTAAGAAAGAAGAGAAAGTATAATGAGAACAATAAAGAAAGGCACGACACGCAAGCCGTATTTAAAAGTACAAGTAGCCAGGGCTATAATTATGCACCATGCTTCAACCAACAATTAACATATTATATCAAATCTCATTCAACAAGAAAATGCATGCCAATTAACGGGTAATTGTAAACCAGTTTATTAATGTGGCTTTTTGTAGACCTAATCAGTGGTCTCACTAATAGGTTAGCCGGCGAGGTTAAGAGAGTCGCCTTTGCTGGGTTGCCGGACCCAGCCCCTCAGACCAAAAAATCATATTCAAAATATGTTGTCTGAGATCACTCTATTCGAGTAACAAACCACCTAATACCACTTCTATCCGAGCAACCAAAAGTACTATACCTAAGGTGCCCAAATAGCACATAATCAATGCCTACAAGGATTATGACAACTATTGCAACAATCCTGAATTAGATGGATATATCATATCTATCAATCTAGGGTTAATCTTATCGACTAGTTTCAACCATATCTTCATATATCTCATATATATTATGAGTTCTAGTTTATGCATCATGAATCACTCCAATTAATCATGATCGAAAACATTAAAACATATAATAGATCATGTGATTTAACATACGATCCCAATTTAGAGTTTCACAAGTAACTCTGATACTACTGTAGGGTTTCGGGAGCTAAACAACATGGCGAAATTAACCAAAACTCTCGAAGGATCTAAATGAAACGGGGTAAATCGGTGTTTAAAATTTTATACCTACTAAATTGAGATATTTCACCCAACTGTTAAGCCAAATTACAAAACTTGAACAGTTGACGTGTTTGAACTTTCTACGTTATCCACATGAACCTATCGAATCACCACGCATCCTTTAGTTTATGGCAGAAATGTTATTCTTGTACCCATAGTGTTAGCTTGCATCCTCCAAGGAAAGACAAGAGGAGAATGCAACTGAAGATTTTCAAAACCCTTTCTAAATTTCATCCCAATGAGGCAACCATGAAAATAACATTATATAACATATATATAATGAAGCAAAACTCTCAAGCATAATAGGTTTCATAACCCTAATCTGATTAAGTCTAATTTCGGCCTTAACAATAACTCAACTATTTGGCCAATAATTTATTCGAAATTATCATGAAACTAATACCAAACAATTTGATTCATGCACTCAAATAATTCAATTAGCTCTAAGTGTGCGATCCTATAGGCTTCTATCACATTGGCAATGATCATAAATCACATTTATGATAATAAACAATGAGTGATATCTAATAATACATCAATGCTACCTAAGTGACATGATAGTTGGTGATTCGATTAAACATCTATGATCATTATTCGTATATGTCATCGTCCCTTTGTTTAAGGATATCAAAATTGAGTATGAGACATGAAATGTGTGACTCTTATATAGCTCAATCTTTGATTTTTTTATTCCCAAGAAGACTGACTTAAATTAATGACATTGATATCTTATATCAACTTATTCGAGTATAGCCATGTATTTCCTCAGTCTCATTTAATCAATGGACACTCTCATGTAGCCCATTCTTTGGTTTTTTTTATTCCCAAGAACATTGATTTAAACTGATAACATTGATATCCTATATCAACTCATTTGAGTATGACCATGTATTTCCTCAGTCCCACTTACACAATAGGCCTAAAGATATCATTCTCATTACATAGGAGTGACAAATCACATTTTGATTATATAAATCTCTTCACATAATATTTGACATATTCAATAACCACCTTCATGTCTACTTAGTTACAAGCAAAAATGGGAAATATCAAAGTATACGGCTCACATGTAATAAACTTTGATAACCTCAGGTCAAAGGACCACATATACCATGATCATTATGAGAATCTTATGACACTCATATAATGATTCATGTAACGTTCTAATGGTGGGTCGATCTAGTACACAAGTTCTCTAACTTGTACTTATATGTAAACTACATATCTCATATTAATCATTACATATGCTAGTTTTTATGTATTATTAGAACCAACTCCATAATAATACTAGACCAGAGACGTTTAAGAATATTATTATTCTAGGGTTATAATTATGTTTGATTATGTTACACAGAAACAAACAACTAAGGCAATTATTATAATAATATCTCAATAAAATATTATGACTCAATATGTAAAATACAATTATATCATGATTGATTTTTGGGTACAACACTGACAAAGACAAAATTGTAGGTTTAACTAAACCTTAGAGGGGTCTAGCTAATTTTTCTGTTCTCAATTTTATTAATTTTTTCTCTCAACTTGTATATCAATTGAAACTTTTTAAATTAAAAAGTCCCAAAGGTTTCTTTTTTAAGAATTAAGTTTTTTAATTAATTTTATTTTTTGTAAGTTGGGCAGATAAAAAATTGTAAAGAATTAATTATTTTCTAAAAAATTTTAATTCAATTGATTATTATATTGATATGGTGTTACTTTTTAAATAATATTAATTATAAATAAAAGTAAAAAATTAAAATTTATAAATTTTTAATGAGTTTTTTTAATTGAAAAAGAACTGAAAGATTTAAACCGTTGAAGTCATCAATGAAAATAGTTTTGTTCCATGCAAGTGTAAGAGATTTTCAACTAATTTCAAAGTTAATAAGACAAATGCGGCGGTTGTACAATTGTTGGAAAAAGATAGCAAAAATTCAACTAAAATAATTTTTATTTTTTACGAAATTATCAAAAACTGGAAACAATATGAATGCTGACGTTAAGAGATGAAAATGTGATTTATTAAGACAAAGATGTTCGCCCTTCCGATCCGTCGGGTCGAAGCAAAAATACGGGCGAAGTGTTCGACGAGAAGTCTCTTGCTTTGCCAACGTGTCCCCTATCCACTGGGATCCAAGAAAGAACCTCTTTTTTTTTCTTTATGTACTTTTTTGTTTTTTGTTTTTTCTCTACTTGCTGCTGCTGTCCTCCAAAATCTCACTCTACAGTCTACAGTCTCACACCTTTTCTTCATTTTTTCCCTTTTTCCCAGTTACCAAACAACCACTCACCCTTCCCTTGCTTCATTATCTCCATCTGGGTCGCTGTCTGTGGGGCTTAAAACATCAGCATTGGATTATTAATTGCCTCTGTGTATGGTGGAATTGCATTTGTTTACTTTGTTTTCTCAGGAATTTTGGTATCTCTGCTTCTGGGCCCTTCTTCGGCCGATGATCTATTTACAGCCAAAAATGGCGTCCCTTTTGTGGGGATTCTTGGGGTCTTCTTTCTAGAGAGGTAGGAGGCTAGGAGCAGACTTCAATATTTTGCTGCTCAAGTGTTGTTGTTGTTGCTGTTTTTTTGATAAAAAAGAAAAACTTGTTTGCTGTCCATTTCAGGTTTTTGCTTAAACGATAAAGCCTTGTAGGTGCCGCTTACCATTTTTCTTAGTGTTCTTCTTTTGGTACGATTCACATTTTGGAGTGTTTTTTTGGCTTAGCTTTTGTATCTTCGAATTTTTAGGTGATCAAGCTGTGCTTTAAGTACAGGTTTTTTCAGTTCTTTTCTAGATCAGCCTCACATGCAATGGGCAACTCTTCTTTGTAGTGGTGGTGGGGGATGCCTAGGATTTTGTAGGTGATCACAGTATTTATTCGACTCTGCCCATGAATTCGGTGGGTTGATCATCACTTGTTCTTGAACTTCTACACTCTGGGTTTCTCTATTTCCCATTCTTTGAAGTTTTACTCTAAGTTAGGGAACTTGGAAAATCTATTTCCTTGCCTGCTAACTTGAGACCTGAAATGCCAATTTTGGGTCAAAGGAGTGGGTGAGGTTAAAACTATGCTGATGTACTCGTTTCTATTGAAGACAATAAGACCTTTTTGTTTTTGTTCTTTCTAGCATTTTCAAACAGTTACCTTGGTTTGGAAGGATTCTTTTGCCTTGTTGTTACCTTGACTTCGTCTTCAATTTCCACTTGCAGATTGTCCGTGAAGCCTTCAAGTTTTTGGAGCTGATTGCGTGAAAGAATGGACCACAAAACTTGGCTCTGGGGGAAAAAATCCAAAGAGAAGACCATCCTTACAGCTGACAAAGTCAATGTCCCGATGAATGGCAATGAAGAAGAGGAGGTAAGTTGAGGAAATTTTCTGCTACTGCTGATGGAATCGCTGATGGATCCGTAGTTCTGTGAAGACTACCAGTTCGGCTGAATTGTAAAAAGTCTTATATGAGATGTTCTGCTTAATTTGGCCGAATATGTTATGAATAGTGTTAGTGTCCTCAGTGGTATCTTTGCTAAATACAAGCCAAAGTTGAAGTTTTCCTAATGAGCACAGCTGAATGAGTGCTGCGGAAGTACTGATGATTGACTACCAGTATAGGCTAATTAATTCTTAGCCTGCTTTATCTAAATCAGCTTTGACTAGGCATCTAATGAGCCCTTTTATTATGCTCTATTGCATCTGATTCCTGCAAGAATTAACCATGAATTTCAATTTAAACTCTCTCTTGGTGGTTTGGTTGGTGCTCACCTTCTTTATAAACTTTTAGTTTGGTAGTTTGGGAATGAGTTGCTTTTTTTCTTTCTCCTTCTTTTTCCTGTTCCTTTTTCTTCCAGATACACACTCTGCTGATTGACAGGGTAGAATTGGAGAATGAAATCAAGATTTTGAAGGAGAAACTTTCTTCTGTGTTTTCTGAGTGTGATGCCAAAGATGAAGTAGTGGAGGAGAAGTCAAAGATGGCACAAGAAGCTGCTGCAGGTGGATAAACATGTTCCCAATTCTAATACTTCTTTAATGGTTGTATCTGTCATTTGATAACATGCTGTTCTCTTAATTTTCTTATGTTTTTCAATGTTGGTTGCCATTTCATCCATTCCTTTTATGCAGGCTGTGAGAAGGCAGAAGCAGAAGCAGCTTCGCTAAGGAAACAACTCGATGAAGCTCTGCAGTGGAGGGTGGCCAGCGAAGAAAGAATAACACATTTAGATGTTGCCCTCAAGGAATGTATGCAGCAGTTACACTTTGTCCGGGAAGAACAGGAGAAAAGAATTCATGATGCAATTACAAAGACATCAAAAGAGTACGAGAAATCGCAGATGGCAGTGGAGGAGAAGTTGGAAGAGACTAGGAAAAGGCTTGCCAAAGTAGGTGCTGAGAATGCCTCTCTTAGTGAAGCTCTTTCTGTAAAGGAAAAAGTCATTGAAGACTTAAACAAACAGAGGGATCAGTTGGAGTCAGATTTAAATGCCCTAATGATTAGATTAGAATCCACCGAGAAGGAAAATGCTTCACTGAAGTATGAGGTTCGAGTGATAGAGAAGGAGATTGAAATTCGCAATGAGGAGAGAGAGTTTAATCGCCGAACAGCTGAAGCATCACATAAACAGCATCTGGAGAGTGTGAAGAAAATTGCTAAACTGGAGTCAGAATGTCAGAGACTGCGCCTCCTGGTCCGGAAGCGGCTGCCTGGTCCTGCTGCACTGTCTAAAATGAGAAATGAGGTTGAGATGCTGGGAAGGGAATCAATTGAATTTAGGAGAAGAAAATCTGCTCCTGGTTTAACAGGTCCAACAGTGAACCCTGCTGTTGATGCTTACCCAGATTCTCCAAGCAGAAATGTTAATCTGCTGATTGAGCAGTTATATGCCATGGAAGAAGAAAACAAAGCTCTTAAGGAAGCCCTTAACAAGAAAAGTAGTGAACTTCAACTTTCAAGAGTTATGCATGCTCGTTCAACTTCCAAGCTGTCGGAAATAGAGTCACAGCTTGAAGAATCACCAAAAGGCGACCCAAACATGGAGCACGTGGAGAATGGTGTCATGTCACTTGGGTTTTCTTCGACATATGCTTCAGATATTGGAAGTGATGATAAGGCTAGCTGTGCAGAATCCTGGGCTTCCGCATTAATTTCGGAACTGGATCACTTCAGGAATGGAAAACTAAGGGAATCACCTTCAGGGAAAACTGTTGGATCTTCAGACATGTGTCTGATGGATGATTTCCTTGAGATGGAAAAGTTAGCTCTAACAGCTGTTGATAAACCATCCCAGGATCATGCCTCTTCAGAGGAAGCTAATACGGCTGTCAGTCCAGTGCAATTGATTTTGACTGAGGTGACGGGCAGGGAGATAATACCTGTGCCTGATTGTCATTCTGAATTTGGTTTGTCAAAGGATGATGCAGAATCTACGAATATACTAATTTGTGGATATCCTGATTGGCTACAGAAGATACTGCAATTGATCTTTGAACAAACTCATGCAACACAGAAGCGCACTGGTGAAGTACTTCAAGATATCAGGAAAGCTTTAGGGGTTGATGTCGAGGGTGGAGATTATCTCCCTAGATCAGATCCTTCTCATGTCAGTGGTTCTATCTTGGGGAAACCTTCAATTCCATCTTCAGTGGATGCTTCGGGAGTGATGGCTGATGGTTCTGTGTCACTAGCAGAAGTGAGTGGCCAAAAGTTACAGCCTGAACTGGGCAAATCAATTTGCAGAATAATTGAACTTATTGAAGGTATCCAGTTGCAGTCGTCTAACAGTATCCAACAGACTTCTAATGGTGGATGTTTCTTTTCCAGCAAAGACCTGGAAGAACCTTCTGGCTACATCACACTTGTTTTCCAATGGAAAACTTCTGAACTAAGTGCAACATTAGAGCAGCTTATAGATGCTTGTCATGATCTGATGAATGGAAAGATCGACTTTGCCAAATTTGCTCAGGAGTTAGCCTTTACTCTGGATTGGATCAGGAAGAACAGTTCCTCGTTTCAAGATGTTTCAAGTATGAGAAATGTATCTAAGAAGCATTTTGACAGGGATGATCCAAATGAAAGTGAAGCAGAAGTTGTCAGTCACATAACAGAACCTGGTATATCAGGTGTTATGGCTACATTTGGACATAATAACTTCTGCCAGAAGAATGAGGCTCAGGCTAACAGTGAAGAAAATGAAGAACTGAGAGAAGAGTTGACTAACACAGAAGCTGCGAACAAAGATCTTGACCTTAACAAGTTGCCAAGTATTGAAGTGAATGGGACTCTAACGAATCAACCCCAGGAATCAGCAAACACAACTGCTAAGTTGCAGATGGAGTCCAAACCTTTGGAGAAGACTGTGGAAGTAATCCAAGAGCAAGTTCAAATCCATGAGTCAGTTACTAAAACGGAACCAAATGGATCTCTTGAAAAGCTTTCTTTGCGAGAACCAGAATCAGATAATAATAGTGGCTCTGGAGGATTCGAACCATGTCAAGACAGGTAACAAAAATTTTTTGTCATCACTGTAATAAATAAAAATAACTGTTGTTTTGCACTTTTAATGGTCTCTTCTGTCTGGTGCATGCTGGCTCCAGCAAGCTAAAGAAGGAAACAACATATATTGAAACAAAGCAAGAGGAAATTCAGCTTCACACGGTAAGTTCATAGTGTTATCCTATCTTACTGGGAGAGTAAAGAAAGCTAAAATTGTAGCTCAGGTGACATACTGATAGTTGAAAGTATGCCCTGTACTGAAGATGCTAATGCAGTTACTCGTAAAATGTTTTGTTAATAGCTTGTAAATTTTCCTGCTGCCTATTTATTTTGATGTTTCATTGTTTGTTGAGGAAATGTGATTGCTTTGGCAGGAATGGGAGATTACAGTTGCTTCAGAAAAATTGGCCGAGTGCCAGGAAGCAATTCTTAACCTGGGGAAACAATTTAAAGCACTGGCACCTCCGTCGGAAGCATCTCTTTTTGACAAGGTCATTTCCACCGCTGATGACACTGTTAATATCCCTGCCACTGGCCCAGCGCATCTCAAGGGCAAGATGACCAGCCAAAAATCCTCGTTAAGAGAGCAGATGATTGCTGAGGATAGCGTGGAAGCAAAGCAACTTGCACCTTCTACAACCAAGGCTGTTGACAGCAACTGCAGACCTGCTGCAGGTGTCGCTAAATCTAAGGGTAATGATGCTTCTGTCATCGGAGCAATAGAGCATTTAGAAAAGATACTCCTTTCAAGTGGAAGCAAGCGCAATAAGGACGATGATGCTGCGGGTAAATCTCTTGCGCTTGTCCCTGGCAAAAAACAAGGAGTCGGGAGTTTATGGAAGAAGCTTCTGTGGAGAAAGAGGAAAAGTGTCAGCAAAAACGCATCCCTCCCCTTCAAACAAAACACAAAATGAGGACTTGGGCTTTGGGGGCTTCATTTATCTTTTTTGTTGTATGTTGGAATGCAAATAAATCTGATTGTTGCCTTTTCAGCGTGGGAGGGGAAGCAGTGATCTATGAGTATTAGTGTATATATAACCTGAAACTGGCCTTGAGGCAAGAGTTTGTAACATGGGAGTCTAATGCCTACGTAATTATCAGTAAATGCTTCATCTTCCCTTTGAAACATAGCATGTCAACAAAGCACCTGTGTACTTAATATGCTTAAGCTGAGCTCATTTTCATCTTTCTTTGGCATTCAGGATCGAGTGAGGCTGCCCGCACGTTACTCTGCTGTTCACGATATCAACTAAGTCTGTTATGACCATAAACATCACGGTCACATTTCCTGCTTTCATTGGCATGTGAAGGGACAAAAACATGAAAACGCAAATGAGCAATTGCAGATTTGAGATAGGAAAATAGCACCAAGTAGAAGGAAGCCCAGAAGGTTGTTAACCATACAAGGCCCTCTACCTCAAGAAGTGGGAAGTTTTGCAAGGACGTCTTCCGTACTGGAAGATGAACTGATTCTCAGTGATCAATAGAAAACTACAGATATTTGAAATTCCCCACTTACTGACACATTAACAGAAAGAATAAAAAAAAAAAAAAAGAAAGATCACTTGGGAGAAATATCAAGGGGAAATCAAATATCCCTGTGACTGACACCTAGTCAGAATAAAGTAAAAATTTTGCAATATCTTCAAGACCAGCATCCTTGTAGCAGTCTGCAATCTGCTCCACATGATCATCCCAAGTCCCTTCTACAGAAGCTAAATCCAACAAAGTGGCAGCTTCATCCAACGCAATCTGCATGCAAATTTAAAGGGTGATCATCAAAAGAACAAAGATAAGAAGGAACAGAAAGAAGAGAATGCCAAGGACTTCCATCTCTCTCTTTCACAGGCAAATCTCAACAAATTACAGCAAATAACTGGTTAGGATAAGAAACCTGGGCTGGTGGCTTTCCCTTGTTTAGATCTTCTTCCCTTCCCGCTTCTGTTATTTTCTCTGTAATATATTCTATTTGCTCATCTTCCCATTCTGCTATTTGAGCAACTTCCTGAAAAGGAACAACTCTTAATATGGCAAAAGAAGATACAACTGCTGAAAAGAAAAATAAAATTAAAAAAAAAAACAAAAAAAGAACCCTAAAAATCATAATATGACCGTATGTGTAACAACTGCACCTGGTACTTGCAACCCAGTGTCCACCATGGTGATTTCAGAGCTCCCCTAGCAGCATCTCTAGCTTCTCTTTGTCGTCCAAACCTGGATCATGCAAAACTCCTTAGTGTGTCAAAATCAGCTTAAAAATATACAAACGAAGAAACACAATGAAGGAGTTTCTACAAACTTTAGTAGAACCTCTGCATTGAAAACAAAAGGTCTGGCAAATCCAGGGAAATTCCTCTTTCTTGCATAAAATTCTCCAGTCACCAAAGCTGATACCTTTTTCCACACCAAGGAAAAATGTTAGCTTCACAATTATACTGTTTAAAGTTAGTAACTGCAGAAAGTACCCTTACATGGTCACCTTCCTTCAGATGATGCATCACCTTGCGTTCCAGGATATCTGGAAATAAACCAACCTGATAATGAGCCATTCAGTATCATACAGTTTATACTTTATACCAGTGCAGTCCATGTAACACGTATCTGTTTTGGTTACCTTTCTTAAGAGATAATCATCTATACTCGGAATTTCAGATTTGGCAAAATCGCCTTCCCCATAAATTTTTTCTCCTGCACCAGCTGCAACTTTAAACAGCTTGCTACTGCAGCCTTGTGAGTTGGCAGCATCTTCTTCTACCAGGATTCTGTGAATAAACTGACTGACCTGCAATCAAACAACAGGAGTGACACAAAGTATACAATATGATGGCATGAATGTGCATATGCCTAACGGAATGTTTAACATATCAGTATGATACAGCCCAAATCCATGCTGTCTTGTCAATTGGTCAACTCATAAAACTTACATTTTTTGCTAAAAGCCACACACCATTTTTATGGGCCTCTACAACTGGCATTTCCATCCTGAGGCAAGATAACAGGCCCAGCAAGTTAAGCAGAATAACCTACTTGTAACTTTTAAGCAATAAGAGATATTTGGATTTCTAAGTTCTGACCCAGGGGGGGCTGTTGGCCATCGCAGCAATGCAGTGACAACACCTATCTCGACAGCATAAAATCATCAATCACTAAATCTCTAATGAATAGTATATGCCTGAAAACAGATAATGTTTCCATCAATACCTAAGCTGTTTCTTGATAGAGGAATGGAAAGTGGGATTATCCCCTTCTTGGCCCCAGGAGAAAGAATTGAATCCCCTACAACATTGTAATGAATAAGGGACGTGCGTAAGTATTCTTTCAAACATCACCATCTTAAAACATAATTATAATCCAACACCTTGGGCCAGCTGTAGATCTCATAGTGTAAAAACCAGCCACTTAAAACCTCAGGATAAGAGAAACAAAACTTTTAACTGTAGACAGACGTGAATTAAGACAGTAAGCTGAGCATATGAGCTGAAGATCTCAATTCTATCATACTTTTTGAAACACATGAGGGGAAAAAAATGTAGAAACAACAGTTTTAGGGATAAAAGAGAGCTTAGCATGATCATGTACCAGCTGCGCCTAAAATCATTCAGATTTTGTACAAGAAAATGACTGTGGGGCAAATTTGATGACTTCCCACGTTATCTTAGCTCCCAACCTATTTTTAAAGCATGATTGGATCCCCGAATCATCGTAGGATCCCAAGTATTTCTGATACCAACTAAGCCAACTGAAGTAGATCACAATAAAATGTTCTTCCCATAAATGAACATATTCACATAATCACATTACCCGTTAGCAGTTGCCTTCTTCTAGAGATAGAGGCAACAGCAAACTGACATTCTAGATAAATGAGCATAATTTCCTACTGACACATCACGAAACTCAGATGCTACAACAGACACAACACAAGGTGCAACATAGTTGGTCCCAGGTTACCTCTTGCACTGAGCATATCCAGCAAGATAGGCAAATGCTGAGGGGGCTGAGTGGCACCCACATCTTTGATGAAACTGACATGGTCTGCAATTAGTTGAACTCCTGTTAGGGACAATCTGAAATCATAGATAGATAGATATAGAGCTTATCTCACGACTTTTACCTGGAAATGAAGAAGAAGACGACGAAGGACATGAAGCTGAGCAGAGGAATCTGGTAGCTCCCAGAAGAGAGCTGGCTCGTGAAGATACCCGCAACATCCTCCCGTCTTGACCAGCGGAAAACCCCAATCAAGCTCTCTCGAATCCCAGCTCCAAAGTCAAGTCTCGTGCAAAATTGGTAGGAACAAGGATTTACAAGGTATCTCGTTCAAGCAAAAGGCCAAGGAAAGCCCCTTATTTCCCCCTAAGCTTTCAATTCAGCTATTTGTTTTCATAAAAGGGTAAGTTACACTTTTCCCCCTAAGGTTTGATACTAATTACCCTCGGAGCAAAGGCTTTGTCAACATCCATTTCACTTCCTAAGCGCTGCAAAGTCGCCTTGATAGGTCAAAATCATTCGGATGTAGGTTGAAGGGCTTCAAATTCAACTAGTATTCTCCTAAATATGGTGTAAATGGGTTAGACTTTTATTTGGTAATTCTAGTTCGAATTTGATTCAAATCTTCTTAAGCTTGGGCTTGAGCTCAAGCTGAAAATTAAATTCAATATGTTTTTGAGTCAAGGTTTGACCACAGGGAACTCAAGCTTTAGCTTAGCCTGTAGCTATATCAAGATAAAAGGGTTAAACAGACTCATCCCCTTAGTTAACCATGATTTCACATAAGCCCCTATGATTTGAAAACTTTCAATTAGATCCGATAGAGGATGTAATTAGATATAAGACTAACTAATATTGACCCCCAAGAGTTACATAATACTTAAATGCAATCTTCTAAAAATTCAAAAGTCAAAAATTTCCACTAATCCTATCGTGCCTATCAAGCTACCAAGATGAACTCGAGCACACGTTTTTGTTGCTTGTCGAACTTGAGTCCAAAAGTTTCGAGCCGAGTTTGTGCCCTTAGAGCAAAGAGCAAGTTAAGCCCAATAGAAGACGTCATTATATGGAATGAGGGTGAGTTCGGTTGATGCAAAGATGGTCACATGTCACTCCACTAATTATATGGAATCCATTAAGCCAATGAGAAGTTCCTCGAATCTCAAGGTTAAAAAAGGTACAAAGATCATATAGAGTTTGATATCTTCTTGTTTAATGTGATTAATGATTGTGTCCGTTAATCATAAGGTTTGATATCTTATTGTTTAATGTAATTAATGATTGTGCCCGTTAATCATAACATAGTGTGTAGCATCTTCTACTGATGAATTAGTTATCTCAGTATTAAAAGTATTAGATGATTTTTTGCAGAGTATCCTTAATTTACCTAGTGGATGCCAGCCCAACAAAAGGCTTCCCCAACCTTAGTTTTCATTAAATCTCATTTTATATCATATGCTTCAAGTAGAATTATTAGAAAGTCACGAGGTTAATTTTTGGCCCAAGGCTATTAAAAACTTTTGGTCTAAAACTATGTCACTATATGAATAAGAACTCAAGTTTTATCTAATAGTATACATTAATAAGAGGTTGGCAAAAAAGATGGAATTGATTTAGTAGAGAGAAGGCTCGTAACAATTACTACTACCGATTAAGAAATGGTCTAAGAATGGAGCTAATGAACTCTAATTTCATGTAACCCGATAACTTGAGCACAAACAAAAGGCTTAAGGCAGAACCAGAAAGTGCATCCTATCCTTCTAATTCGGTTGACATGAAATTTCTGTCTTTGTTGTACGCAAACCAAATTGAAGAATAGAATTACCAATATGTTTCACTCAAGGTTGTTAAGATCTCAATCCGAACCTCAAGCTCATGTAATCTTATGGTTTGATTTCATGAAACCTTGTTAGGAAATAATATAATTGATGATAAGGTAGGATCATGTAGGAACTAGATTAAAATTATAAGATCGTTATGATAATTTGATTCTATTAATCCTGATTGGTATTGATTGCTGTTGGTTACATTTTTATTTTAGCCCAAATTAGAAATTTAAGTGATTGGATACTTATTGCCCAAGTTGAATAACTTAAATTAGTGATTATATGACTTGAATTGTGAAGTAAACTAAAAAAAAACTCTTTTCTCTCTCTCATTTAAAAGGCAACACTCCAAACTTTAAAAGTATATCTACAAGTTTGTCGTCATTGTGTTGGTTATTTTTATTTAAGAATTTCTGTTAGATTTTTATTGGTTATTGTGTTAGTTATGTTGACATATCCTTTACCAGGGCTTAGCCTTTATTTATACTGTAACACTAAGTGTATTGTTCATTATTATAACACTTGAACTTTATTTAAGTTTCTAATATAATTGATCTTCTGTATAAATTATATTATTTATTAGGGTAAATTCAATTTATGGTCCATAACTTTATCGCGTTGTCCTAAACGGGTTCTTAACTTTCATTTTGTCCTATTAAAGTCCCCAACCTCCCTATTTCTGTTTCAATCGTAGTCCTTCCATCATTTTTATGGTTAACTTTGACAGAATTTTTGTGACAAATGCCAACATTGGTCATACATTTTTTTATTCCCACTCAAATAACCCTAAAGCTAATAAATTTATCATTACAACAATTATCTCCCTCTTTTTCCTCCCTCACCATCTCCAGCCACCACATTCTCGCACATTTATGGCAAAAACAATAGCTCAAGGTCCTTAAAATGGGCTTGCTACAACACCCTTCTATCCCCCTCAATAAATCCAACACCTTCGCCATTTGCCTTTGCGAGATCATTCACTCCGCGGGATCCCGCCCCATCAACACTAGCAAGAACTCTGATACCATGTGCACCATCTGCAACAACGTAGTCTCCCTCTCCTGGCGCTCATCCAATGGCTCCACTACCGACATCTACCATTAGGTTGACGACTTCCCCCTCAACATAAGCCTCTACATGTCTCTCCTCCACTCCATCTTCAACTTCCATGATGAAACCCTTGTGCTCGATGAGGTCAATGAGCTCCTTGAGCTCATGAAGAAAACCTGGTCTACCTTGGGAATCAATTGGCTGATCCATAATGTTTGCTTCACCTAGGTGTTCTTCAATCAATATGTCTCGACGTGTCAGGTAGAGCTGGATCTTTTCTGCACCTCCTACGCCATGCTCGCCGAAGTCTCGAATGATGCCAACAAGCCCGACTACGAGGCAGTCTATGTCAAGCTCTTGACGGCACTACTGAGCTCGATGTAGAATTGGGCAGAGAAGAGGTTGCTTCATTACCACGATTACTTCCAGAGATGGTCCATTGCCAGGATCGAGAACCTTCTTCCTCTGGCCCTGTCTGCGACCAAGATTCTGGCCGATGATGTGACGATAATCAAAGCAGAAGGGAGCGCAAGCAGAGACATGATGGTCGTCGATTCGACCAGCGATCGAGTCAATTACTACATCTGATCCTCCGCCAAGAACGCATTCGAAAATGTGAATTAAAATTATAAATTACAATATAAGCTACATCCCAACGCTTCCTCCTTTAACTAGATGCAACCGCGATTCCAAGTTCACAAAGCTATGGAAGAAAGATGTGGTGGCTGAAGATGGTGAGGGAGGAAGAAAGGAGGAGATAATGATTGTAGTGATAAATTTATTAGCTTGAAGGTTATTTGAGTGAGAATAAAAAAAATGTAAGACCACTGTTGGCATTTGTCACAAAAATTCTGTCAAAATTAAATATGAAAATGACGGAAGGACTATAATTGAGATAGAAATAAAGAGATTGGGGACTCGTTTAGGACGACACGATAAGGTTAGGGACCATAAATGAAATTTATCCTTATTTATTATAAGGAATTTTAATCTTTTAATATGATCTTACAATTTACGATCTGATTGTACAATCCTAATCTTATATAATGAAAAATGATATGAGATAGGATCTTGATCTTAGCAACCTCAATTCCACTCATGTAAATGAAGTAGATTAACTATTGAAACATAACTCTCTATTTTTATTTTTATTGTAATTTTCATAAATGCTTTTAGCGCTTGAAATTCGTCAAGCAAGGAAAGGTTTCGTCAATCAAGTCTTCCCTCACCTAGCTCCGCAAACTCAGCCTCCACTCTGACCACTTTAATGGCTGCATCCCCGAGTCCCTCTTTTAGTGCTGCCTTCACTATGCCGTTTATTTGCAGGATAAGTCCTCTCTTGCCAGCTTCCCCCCTCCATCCTCAAATTCACCAACTTGCAAGTGCTCAATGTAGCTCCCAATCTACTTTCCGGGGAGTCCTTCGGTGGTTTCACCTCGTGGTTGTGATTTTTGGACATTTTGTCCAACTATTTCATCGGCTGGGTGCCAAAAAACTTCTCGGGTAAAGCTCAGCACCGGTTGATTAATCTTTCATGTAATTGATTTTCTAAGCAAGTTCGGACAAGCATCAACAAGCTTCAACTGCTTCAATATTGTGGCATTTTTCATTTAAATTAGCAGTTTCTATTCACGAAAGGTTCAAAATGGGACACTTAAACGAGATTAGAAATTTTTTATACAAGAAATCGAGATTAGAGTCTAAAATGGTACAATAATAAAAGGTTAGGGGTCACAGTTGCAATTTACCCCAACCCTTGCTGAGTCGCGGTTCTGCCGGCCACAGAGGACTCAGAAAGACTTGCAACAGCTGGTCAATGATTTGGTGACGTCACATTGCTTGGAACAGAGCTCCGTAGTTCCAACCTCCAACTAGTTCAAGCTCTCAGTTTCGTTTCTGGTACTTCTCCATTCCATTATCGAATTGGGCTGAGCTTTTTCTTCTTTCTCCTTTCTCGAAATTTTAAGTTTAATTCTTACAATAGTTTGATTGTAGTAGATCTGGACATTGCAGCTGGTTGATCTTACTGAAATTCCGATTCCCAGATGTCGACTTTCTGTTGAAAGTAAGATTTTCCTAAATAATATTCTAGAGTAACGTTCTAAGCAGATATCCTGGGATTAGTTTAGTTTGTATATTATGGGTTCTGATTGCTGCTGCTAGGAGTTACATTTCATGCTGGGTAGTTTCTATATATGACTGATGAATTCATTTGGGAGCTTTTCTCCTTGATCCAGATCCTTTTTTAAGGTAATTTCATGGTGGAACCTCTTCTCAAGTCACCATGTTTCTCTGGAGAAAGGCTTCAGATAATCATGATGACGTCGATGTTTCTCGGCAGCACGATGCAAAGGTTATTATTTAGCTTTCGTTATCCTGTTCTGCATATCAGTACATGATCATGAGCAGTTGAATTAGTGCTGATTTGGTACTCAGTTCACTTGATTAACATTTATACATTTTATGGGTTTACCAAGTTTTCACAAGTTTAACCTCTAGCTAACTGTATTGGTGTGAGGTAAAACTCTGATTTTACCAAATAAAAAAGGGTTCCTTTTATCTTTTGTGGTGACCTCTAAACTCAAATGAGATGCAGGTCATAGAACTCAGAAGCGCCCTTGGACCCCTCTCTGAACGCGGTTTAAAGTATTGTACCGATGCCTGCTTAAGAAGATATTTAAAAGCTCGGAATTGGGATGTCAATAAAGCAAAGAAAATGTTGGAAGAGACACTTCAGTGGAGGGCGACCTATAAGCCAGAAGAGATACGCTGGGTAAGAAAAGTGATGTTTGCTTCCTTTTTGGGTTCACATGCCGGGATAGGGAGTGGGACTCAATTTGATAAGCGGCTTGATAGTTGAAAGTTCCATCATCATCATCATCATCATACTGCATCCTAATATATGTTGGGATCGGCAGAATGAAGTTCATAGTGTCAATTAACTATTTATAGTTGAAAGTTTTAACTTCCTGGGCAATTTAGGTATAATGCAAGAAAGCTCTTGCAATGATATGCTGGTCTCAATTGTCTTTTTTCATATGCTGGTATGGATGTGGTATGATTGGGACAATTGAGCAAGTCAAGTTCTGATGGGTGAACAATGTTATTTGATATCTACACTCTGATACTTTTGTTTGTGATGGACTAATAATGCATGCTCTTTTGAGAACACAACTATATGTCTTCTCAGCACTTCATGTTGTGCAGCAAGAAGTGGCACATGAAGGTGAGAATGGAAAAGTTTCGAGGGCAAGCTTTCATGACCGGGAAGGAAGGACTGTGCTCATAATGAGACCTCGGATGCAGGTTCGTGTTGATACTGGTTTTCTCCTCTCCAATATATACATGTAATGAGGGGTGTCTGCTATGTAACACTGCTTTCATATGGCAGAAAGCAACCTCATCAGCAGATGACAATATCAGACATTTGGTTTATCTTTTAGAAAATGCTATCCTGAACCTTGCCGAGGGCCAGGAACAAATGTCTTGGTTGATAGATTTCACTGACTTCTCGGTGAAGAACAGAGTTCCAGTCAGAACAGCTCGCGATATCATCTACATTCTACAAAACCATTACCCAGAGAGGCTGGCAATTGCTTTTCTTTACAATCCTCCTAGAGTTTTTGAAGCATTTTGGAAGGTGGCTTTCTTCACCTCTTCTACTTCATTTTTCAGCTCCATTTTTCTAACATGATGCGTTTCACTTCCAGGCTGTGAAGTACTTTTTGGATCCGAAATCAGCTCAAAAGGTGAAGTTCGTTTACCCGAACAACAAAGATAGCGTGGAGCTAATGAAATCATTCTTTGATGTTGAAAATCTCCCGAGTGAGTTTGGAGGAAATGCCACCCTCAAGTACGACCATGAGGAGTTCTCGCGCTTGATGGTCGAGGATGATACGAAAACTGCAAATTTCTGGGGTTCTGATGCGGAATCAAACAACATAAACATTGTCCAGCACAATCCGGGGCCTGATGTAGCAGCAGAGCCTGCAGTTGTTGCACCACCAGGCTAGCTGGGTGAACCCACCTACAGCGCAAACTTGAAATCTTGATGAACTTTTACTTCACCTTCACTCCATGTCTGGCTGAGGCAAATGAATTTAATAATTTTTTTTTTTATTTCTGTCGAAGGCAAGTTCTTAGAATTGTCGCATAATCTTTGTAAGAAGGGTTTGAAGAATATATAAATCATTACTTCGTTTTCAAAGAGGGGGCTCTAATCGAATTAACCGTACTTGTCTGTAAAATCTATCTTTCTGACTCATGAAATAAAAAGGTTCAAGCTTTTTTGTTTAAGTTCTAAAAAAGAAAAATTACAAAAACCACATATGGTTTTGCCTCTTCTATTTTGAGAAACTTACACTTTGCCCACTAAGTTTTTATCATTGCCTAATAACAGCTTCTAAAACTGTATTTAAACTATACGATAATAATCTTCCAATAATTTCACTCTCTCCAGTATTTTTTTATAGTTAATAGATATTTTAAACTATCAGTTATTTTTTTGTGTAAATGTACTTTCCCCCTTGTAATTACATATCATTATTTTTTAAAAGTCGGTTAGCTGTAAAAAAAATATCAAAAATCTTGAAATTACTGAAACATTATTATCATATAGTTTAAATTAGAGTTTCAGAAGTTATTGTCGAACACTATAAAACAAACAGAGAGTAAAGTGTAGGTTAGACCAAACCATATGAGGTTTTTGTAATTTTTTCTTCTAAAAAGGCTTGCAAGTCTGTCGCTTAGATGTATTAGGGGAAATAACACATTCAGTCTTAAAACGGTGATTATTTCTCTATTTTAAGTTCTGAAATTTTGTGAATTTCTACTTGAATCCTAGAACTTTCAAAACATATGAATAGTTGGTCCTAAACCGTTAACTACCAGTTATAAGGTTAACTTTAGGATAAATTGTTTACACATTTTACAAGTTTTAGCACTCAAATATAAATTCATAAAGTTCTAGAATTTAAACAGAAAAGGTGCAAGAGATTTAGGAATGGAATTAGTCTTTCCTCTCTAACAGGAAAAAGGTACTTTTTATAGAAGTAATAATTTTTAATTTTTATTTTAGTAGCATTTTTTGAAAAAATTTCTACATTTTTTAAATTTAGAAAAAAAAGCTAAATAATATATATTTTTGCAAAAAAAAAATTAAAAGGGAAAATTATAGAAACCCCTGATTTGGTCTAACCTACACTTTGCCTTCTTTATTTTAAAAAACCTGCATTTTACCCTTTGCTTCATTTACAGTATTTGACAATAATTTTTGGAACCCAAATTTTAACTATCTGGTAATTATGTTTGAGTAATTTCAAATTTTTTATATTTCTTTATAATTAACTGACCTTTAAAAAATATTGAAATGTATATATTGAGAGAATATTGTATTTATAGGGAGAAAAAACTGATAATTTAAAATATATATTAACTATAAAAAATATTAGAGAGAAACTATATATTTTAGAAGTTGATATCGGACTGTGTAAAAGAAAAATAGGGGGCAAAGTATAAGTTAGGGTAAACCTCAATGATATAATTGTAAGTTTTCAAAATTAAAAATACTCCATAGAAAGTGTGATTCTCTATCATTTAATGTATAAACAGAAAAAATTAAATACTTCATTCGTCCTATATTCTTTGAGATTTTTTACTTCTTTTAATAGTTTAACTCAAATTTATTTATATTATTATTTGTTAGAAAAAATTAAAAAAATATACTTAGAAACTATAGGCCTTTATTTATTATTTATATATAAATATTTTTCACTTATATACTGAAAATAAAAAATTATATATTAATTACTAAATAGTGAAATAACTTGAGATGAAAGAAGTATTTTCTTTGAAAAAATTAAAAAATAAAATATCTGTACTTCTTACTGTAGAAAAAATGTTGGATCAATTTTAAAAAACATTTGAAAGAAAGAACAGTGAAAGATAATTTGGTACTCCCTCTGTTTTACGAAAGCTGTCCTCTTTACTATTCACAGCAATTAATTTATGATTTTATTTCTCATAAAATTTATCGTAAAAATATGAACTTTTTACATGAAAATGAAACTTTAAAGATTCTAGTTTTTAAATATCATTTTTTAGAATTTTTTTGAATTCATATTTAAATAAATATATTTAAGTTAAATTTTAGTCAAAAAATGTAAAAAGGCTAGCTAATATGAAACGAAGGGAGTATTTTTTTCCAAAGGATTTTGAAATGCCATCAGAATAAAAGCTGGAAAAAGACTATATTTAGTTTTAACTTTGTTGTGACTTTTCTATTTAAATCTTAAAACTTTACAAATTTATTATGAGGAGGTCAAATTTTTAAAAAGCTCAATAACGAATGGAATCAAATTGAAAAGATCCGACGAGTTTTCTATATTCTAACCTTCTTTTTCTTCCTCTAAGCAATTATGTACGATCTTCTCTATATCTTTGTTTACGGATCGCCAGCCTTTACTTTTCGTCGGTCTTGGTCGGCAGGCGGACGCTAGATGGTGGGGCAGGGGTTTGCTTTTATGAGTCCAGGATAATTGCAGGTCAATATAGACCACATTACTTGTCAACTTTTTTAGGCTAGTTTCAATTTTTTTGGGTGGAAAAGGGAATTCATAACAAAAGTGGTCCTGGAGTTAGCATTAACCCCAGCCTAGAGTAAATTATATAAATAATCCCTAACCTTTAAATATTATTTCATTTGAGTCCTTAATCTATTGAATGTTCTGTTTTGGTATTAAACTTATTAAACAGTTTTGTTTAGATCCTAAATCTATTAAAAACATTTCATTTTGGTCCCCATTAGATGAAATATGTTAACTTAAAATATTCATCTAATAAAAAAATTTTAAATCATAATTTAAATTATCCGGTAACTGCTTTATAATAAATTTAATCTATATAATAATTTTTTATAATTAGTAGAAAATTTACATCATTTTTTTCTTTCTGTAAATTAAACTTATTTTATTAAGAAGAAAAACTACTAATTCAAATTTTATATTTACTATAAAAAAATATTAAACTGTTTAAATTTACTGAAAAATAGTTACCAAATATTTAAATTAGATTTTTAAAAGTTTAAGTTAAACAGTTATTCTGAGTTAATGAATTTTTTTTAGTAAGAGACTAAAACAAAATAATTTTAACAGGCCTAGGACCAAAACAGAATATTTAATAGGTTAGGAACTAAAATGAAATGATAATTAAAGATTAGGGACTATTTATGTAATTTACTCCTTAAACCTAAAGGGCAACGACACGAAGAGCATGAAGTACTAAACCCAACAAAATTACAAGGCAATGAGTTAGGTACTCATTTCTTGAAATAAGAGATATTTAGTAGGTCGACTCAACCCGGGATTAGACCGGTCTGGCTAGGCCTAGGACTTGATTGGTGAGGTCCTGGCAAGCTGGGCCATGTTGGGCTTAACCCGGGACTGGGCTTAGTTGGTTGCAAGCCTGGGGCTTGGCAGTGCTTTAAAAAAAAATTATTTAATTAGTTTTACACTATCATTTCTTTTAAAGAAGGAAATACCATAACTAGACTAGATTTTATTAATTAAAAAAATCAAACAACACTTAAAAAATTGAAGTGACATCTCTGTTTATAGGAGATGCCATTTTTGTGGATAAAAAAAAGCCTAAAAAACTAGCTGTTACTAGTTGTTGCAGTGGACAAAATGGTAATTTGAGATTAAAAATAAGCTTGAGTAATTGGAGAGCCCTAAAATGTAATTTGTCCACTTTTTGAACGAATTGAAGAATAAATGTTTAGACTAACCTACCAAGCCCAACCCAAGCCTGCTGTGCCTAGGCCGAGCTGGGCTCACTTAGGGCCTTCTCTCCCCCCAAGCCCATAACTGGTCCTCTTCTCTCGTGCCTCTCCCTGGGCTAGGTCGGGCCGGGCTTTGACTGGGCTGGGCCAAGTTTGAACTTGACCCAGGCCTAGGCTAGGCTAGGTTGGCTCGGCCCACTAAACACCTCTACCTTAAACATACAACAAAATGAAGGAGGGGGGACAACGATTAAAATACAATGTGCCATTGGATATTGAAGTAGTACCTAGCTTAGTTGTCAGAGCTTTCTACAATACCACTTAAGAAAAGGGGCATGGTTACTAATGGTATTTTTAACTATTTAATGTGTTTCACTTAATATGAACCGTCTGATTGTTAACCTATAACCCATTAAACTAGTTAATGAAGAAAATAATTGAGGAAGATGGAATTGAATAGCTGGTCCTCTTTAATCTCACAGAATTGGTAAAATTGGATTAGCCAGAGGCATGGGCCTATTAGGACGATGAAGGGTGCATTCTAGGATAGGCCTGTTAGACACCAATAGCAATAGACGCAACAAAAAATGGGTTCAATGGAGTGAAGGCCTCAAATTTGTCGCAACTGGAGAAAAATGACAACAATCGGACATCACTATAGTCGGAATATGCGGGCGAAAATCATGTGGAAGCACTAGCGGAGCATGAATAGTAGCTGTGACAGTGATTGCATATTGAGCAGTGGAGGGCGATGTAGAGGAAAAGCCAGGGTCTTTTGAGTATGAAGTATGAAACTTAGAGCACTAAAAACATACATTTTCCTTTCTTGCGTGAAATTTCAATCAAGTCCAAACATTCTTAAGATATTGTCATATTGACTAGCATTTGTTTGAAAAATGTCAAACTTAACCCACAAAGAAGTTAAATTAGCCCAAAACTTTTAACTAATAATTCGGTGACCAGGTCATGTTTCAAATACCTAATTCGGTGACTAAGTCATATATTAGGTATCTAATTTTGGAAACATAGTTACCTTTTGATGTTATCTTCAAGGTAACCTGGTCACTTTTTAGGTACCTTTAAGGTGATTGGGTCACCTTGAAGATAACTTGAAAAGGTGACCAAGTCACCTTTTAGGTTTTTAAAAGTGGCCTGGTCACATTTTAAAAACCTAAAAGGTGACCCGGTCACCTTTTAATATTATCTTCAATGTGACCCGATCATCTTTTAAGTACCTTCAAGCTGATCAAATCATCTTCAAGTTAACCTAGTAATCTTTTTAAGTTACCTTTAATGTGATTTGGTCACACTTTAAGTGACTTTTAAGGTGACCCGATCTCACTTTAGATACTTAAAAGGTGGCTTGGTTACCTTTTTAGGTTACCTTCAATATTACTTAGTCACTTATCAAGTACCTTCAAGGTAACTAAGTCACCTTCAATGTGACCTGGTCACCTTTCGGGTACCTTCAAGGTGACCAAGTCACTTTAATGTCACTCGGTCACCCTTCGGGTACTTTCAAAGTGATCAGGTCACCTTTTTAGGTCACATTCAATGCAACATGGTCATCTTTTAGGTACTTTTAAGGTGACCAGATTATCTTGAATGTGACCTAGTCTTCTTTTAGGTACCTTCAAGATGATCCAATTACCTATTTAGATTATCTTCAAGGTGACCCGACCACATTTTATGTACCTAAATGGTGACCATGTCACATTTTTTAGTTATTTTCAATACGACCAAGTCATATTTTAGGTACTGAAAATGTAACTAGGTCACCTTTTTATGTTACCTTCAAGGTGACTCGATCTCCTTTTAGGTACATTCAAGGTAACCAGATAACCTTTTAATGTTATCTTCAATATGACCCAGTTACAGTTTAGGTACCTAAAATGTGGCTGAGTCACTTTTTAGGGTTATCTTTAACGTGACCTTATTATCTTTCGGGTACTTTTAACATAACCTGGTCACCTTTTTAAATTACCTTTAATGTGACTTGGTCATATTTTAGATACGTAAAACGTGACCAAGTCACATTTTGAAGTTACCTTCAAGGTAACCCGGTTACCTTTAGAGTACCTTCAAGATAACCATGTCACATTTTTAGGTTACCTTCAACATGAAATGTGACCTGGTTACACTTTAGATACCTTCAAGGTGACTGAGTCACATTTTTAGGTTACCTTCAATATGACTCAGTCACCTTTCAAGTACTTTTAAGATGATCCGGTCACCTTTGTATGTTACCTTTAACGTAACTTAGTCACATTTTAGGTGTCTTGAAGGTGACCCAGTTACATTTTTAGGTTACCTTCAAAGTGATCTGGTCACACTTTTGGTACCTTCAAGGTGACCGAGTTACCTTTTTAGGTTACATGCATGGTAACTCGATTATACTTTAGGTATCTTTAGGGTGACCTAGTCACAATTTAGTGTTTGGGTTAAGTTTAAAGTTGGGGTTAAGGCTATGATTATGGTTTATTGTTAGGTTTAAGGTTTAAGGTTAGAGTACAGGTTATGTTTAAGGTTTAAGGTTAGCATTAGGTTAGGGTTTATGTTATGGTTAAGGCTTAGGCTTAGGGTTTAGGTTATGTTTAAGGTTTAAGGTAGGTTTAAGGTTTAGTTAGGGTCTAAGGTTTATGGTTTATGGTTAGATTTAGGTTAAGTTTAAAATTAAGGTTAGGGTTTAGGTTATGGTTAGGTTTTAAGGGTTTGGAGTTTAGATTTAGGGTATGAAGTTTAAGGCTAAGGTCTGAAGTTTAGGTTATGGTTAAGTTTTGGGTTAAGGTATAAAGTTCAGAGCTAAGGTTAAATTTAGGGGTTTAAGGGTTAGGGTTAGGGTTAGGGTATGAGGATTATAATTATTATACTATGCATATATGTCTAATTAGACACATAAAGTAATTATTGTATACTATTCTTATATAAAGGGTTTTAGTATATTATTATATATTATTCTTATATGAAATGATTATTTGCCAAAATAACTCAACTTGAAGTCGAATTCATATTAACCTAATTACACCCAAACCTAAATGGCCTGATCCAAATCTGATTTGACCTAACTAATTGTCATCCTTAATTTCAACTAAACTATATTTTTTTGAATCATAAGTGACATTTTAGTGACTATACGGAAAGTCTAAATAAATATAAAGGCACTCGATCTTTAAATTATCAATTTTTTTACAACACAATAATTGCAAAACTGGTCACTAGTAAAATGTATTATTCTTTTAACATTGCACATCAACCATACTATTAGGTGCTCAATTTTAAATTCCCTGCTATGTTACTATTACTTTGTAAAATACTTCTCATTTGCTTTACTAAGTTTATCAATATACACAAATTTTATATTTTAAGTGTCATTGACATTTGTATTAAATAATATTTTATTAAGTGTATTATTCAATAATTAATTTTTTTTACACTGCTAATACTAATACAATGAAAATTAACCCAAATTAAATCACATAAAAATTAAATATTTTAATTTAAATTTTAACAAAAAAAATGTACAAATTTTAAGGGTTCAAGGGTTAAGGTTAAGGTATGAGGTTTAGGGTTAGGGTGTAAGACTTGGGGGTTAGGATGTAGGGCTTAAGGTTTAGGGTATGAGGTTTAAGATTAAGATTTTGGTGCTCAATTTGGGGTTTAGGTTTTGCTTAGGTATGAGGTTTAGGGTAATTTTCAGGTTAGGTTTAGGGTGTAAGTTTAATAATCTTAGTAAGCAAATTTCAATATTACAACAAAATTTATGCTTAATTTAAATTTTAACAAAAACTGTCGAAAAAAAAAAAGAAAATCAGTTTAGTCATTTAGGGTTTATGATTGGGGTTTGGGTTTAGGGTTAAGGTTAAAGTTAGTGTTAGAGTTTGGGATTGGGGTTTAGGTTTTGGGATAAGGTTCTGAGTTTAGGGTTAGGGCTTAACCATTAGAGTTTTGGGTTAAGGTTTAGGTCTTAGGAGTTGGGTTAGGATATTAGGTTTAGGGTTAGAGTTACGGTTAAAGTTATGGTTTAGGTATTTGGGTTTTAGGATTTTAGATATCCAATCTTTAAATTATTAATTCTCTTACACAACAAATATTACAAGACTGGTCACTAGCAAAATTTATTGTTCTTTTAACATTGTACAATTACCATATATACTATTAGGTGCTCAATAAATTCTTTATTACGTTATTGTTTTTGCATAAATTACTTTTCATTTGCTTCACAAGTTGATCAGTATACACAAGTTTTATATTTCAATACAATCGCATATTTCTCCACTACTCATATTTTTAAATAAATATTTTATTAAGTAATCCATTAAATGAGTATATTTTTTAAAATACTAATAATTTTTTCTTTATATAATATTTAAAAAATATCTTTCTTAAATTTTTAACAATTTTCATCCAATAAAATACATTCTCTCAAATATTTTCTCATTTTCTTTCCCCCCTCCACTGGCCCAATTTTTAATTGCTAATATTTTATATAAAAATTGTAAAAAAAACGTCTATAATATTATTTATTATTCTCTTTTATGTTATTGCTAATCTATAAATTATTTTTATATCTACCAACTGAAATTTTAAACTAGTGCTAAATCTTTTACTTATTATTTAGAGATTCATGGTTCAATCCCTTATTTCTTCAATAGCCGCCCTTCGATGTATCAAGAAAAAATGTAGAAAATCATTTGCTTTGTAAGTTGGATAGATAAAAATTTTATATTTGCGTGTCACTTAAAAAATACTCCTATCTTCTCAATTCTTATAATTTTAAATCAATAAAGTGCCTTATCTCATTTTTTTTTCTCTTTCCTCACTTTTTTTTTCTCCCATTTCCTTCTCTCTCCTCTGTCCCCGTTTTTCTTGTCTCTCTCCTCTCTTTCTTCTCCCTCTTTATTCCGAATCGAAATCTTCTATCCCACAATTTTTTGTCCCATTCATGCCACACTCTAAAAATTATGACATGCGTCCATCCCATTTGAACCGGAGACATTTAAGTTAACAGAACTACTTCCATCGTCCTATAAATCTTGATATATTTAATTTTTTATTATATTTTAACTCAATTTTATTTATATTATTATTTATTAAAAAAATTAAAAAATATATATTTAAAAATTATATACTTTAAATCATTATTTATATATAAAAGTTTTATATTTTTATATTAAAAATAAAAAATTATAAATTAATTATAAAAAATAAATGAAATAAAATTTTTGGGACGAAGCCAATATTAAACAGTAAAAGGACTCATAAAAAAGCTACATTCTTCATCGTCATCGCAGCGCCATACCGCCCCAACTCTTCCTCTGTTCACATCATGACTTTCTTTGACGGCTATGATCAAGGTGGCTACGCCGAAGCCAACTCCACCAAGTCCTACCACAAATCTCTGCAAACTATGGGCTCTATAACTCTTTTGGAGCTCATCCACTAACTCCAAGAGTGCAATCAATCTCGTGGCCATTGTCTATGACGTCTTCGTCCCTTGAAGACCAGAGAAGAGAGAACAAAGAAGAATTCTACATGTCAGCTTTCTTTTTTAATTTAATGGAACAGATTTTCATCTGTTAATTGTGTACTGTTCTTGTCTTGTTTTTATCAAAACTCTTTTTTTGGCTGTAAAAAAAAAAAAAATTCTTATCCGACTGAGACAACCTTTTTTCTTTTCTTTTCTTTTCTTTTTTTTTTTTTACGAGTTTTTAGTTTAGATATAGTTTCATTAGATTTCCCTTTTCTTGTTAAATGGAATTTACACGTGTCACAATCATGAGAGTGCGACATGAGAAAGACAGGAAATTGTGACCATCAACGGCTTAGATGGCCTCAGCATGGGTGTCCCTTTTTCTTGGGGGTAATTCTAGAATCTCCCCCTGCTTGTCTAATAAAAACTCAAACTCAAGTACCCAAAAAACGGAAACGAAAACATGAGCACCCAGAGAAAATGTTCCTGTACAGTCCTATATATGCTTTCATAAAATTTAAAAAATGTGACAGAAGCTACACCAGACAACCTGAACCTACCCATACATATCATCCAAATAGAAACAAGGACTTTGATCGAGAAAAAATGGAGAGCAACATTAGATACATATCAAGCACCAAAGTAGAAGCAGCAAATCCCCAGCAACCAAACCAGAGAATCGAACTCACTCCATGGGACCTTCAGCTTCTCACCGCCGGCCCTATCCAAAAGGGACTCCTCTTCCACAGACCAAACCAGCCTCAGAACACTTTCGATATCGTCCTCCACTTGAAATCCTCCCTTTCCCATACCCTCCACTTCTTCCCTCCCCTCGCCGGCCGCTTAGCCACCGAGGAACACCCCGACGACACAACCGCCTTCTTCATCACCTGCAACAACGCCGGCGCACTCTTCGTCCACGCCGTTGCCGATGGGGTGACCGTCGCTGACGTTACCCAACCCACCCTCGTCCCTCCGGTGGTCCAACTCTTGTTCCCGCTAAACGGGGTCCAGAACTATCAAGGGACTCACGACCCCTTGCTTGCGGTTCAGGTGACAGAACTCGCCGACGGAATCTTTGTTGCATGCACCGTCAATCACTCTGCGGTGGATGGAACCTCGTTCTGGAGTTTCTTCAATTCCTGGTCGGAAATCTCGCGCGGCTGCTCCAATATTTCGAAATCTCCTTCCTTCCGGCGTTGGTCGCCTTCCGGGTGCGATCTGCCCATTCGGATTCCAAACTCTCTGGTTCAGGAATCCCAAGCACGGTTCTCTCCGCGGCCGGCGCAGGAGAGGTACTTCCATTTTGGCAGGGACAAAATTGCGAGACTCAAAGAGAAAGCCAATTCCGAGGTCGAAACCACCAAGATTTCGTCGCTTCAAGCTGTCTTAGCCCACGTCTGGCGCTGTGTCATTCGCATTAGAAATTTCGACCCAGAAGAAGAGACTGGCTTTGGTATAGCAATCGGTGCCCGATCAAGATTGCCGTTGCCAGAAAGCTACTTCGGGAACGCGGTCAACTTCAGAATTTTCACGATGAAAGTCGGCGAGCTGCTGGCAAACGGAATTGGAACCGCGGCATCGAAGATTAACAAGATGGTGAGGGATTATTCTGAACAGAACAAGATGTTTGAATACTTTCGATCTTTGGCAGAGGATCCGAGGTTTCCGAGAATGGAGACTTTGATCGGGCTGCACCTTCTGTACGCGAGCAGCTCACCGCGGTTCGATGTTTATGGGAACGATTTTGGGTGGGGGAAGCCGGTGGCCGTACGGAGCGGAGTGGCGAACAAGTCCAACGGAAAAGTGACCCTTTTTTGTGGGAGAGAAGAGGGAAGTATTGATGTTGAGCTCTGCCTTGATGCGGAGACATTGGAAGCTCTGGCCAATGATGATGAGTTCGTCGAATTCGTTAGTATTTGACCCTTTTCAGTAGACTGTAACCTTCGTGAATCGTGATTCACGTTTTTGGGCCTCTTTTGCCCTTTCTTTTCTGGGTTTTTGCTTCTTGTTGCTGGCTGGATTCCTGGGTCATCATCTTTTTTTCTTTTTCCCGTAGATGATACTTGTATCCTTAGTTACAGGATTCGCACAACACGAATTCTAGTCCAAAACACGAACTGATGAATTCAGGGCGAATTCGTGCCCAGTCTGAGATTCCAGATTGATGAGTTCGCCAATTAAAATACGAATTCCTTGTCTCAGTGTCTGGTTGCATTTTAGCTTCCACTTTTAACTTCTTACTGAACTTTAAACCAACTTTGCTTAAGACTTGTCACATCAAAGTCTTGGACTAAGTACCAACGCACACAAAGTATTGACGTTTTATTACTTATTCGTTTTTTATTTTACAATTTTTTATTCTCTCTCTTTAGCCTCTGCTACTGGGCAAATTATTACACACATACTCCCTGCATCTCACATTTTTTACACCGTATTTTTTTTTTGTTGTTCTAAATTTTTTACACCATTTTTTTGGGTAAATTTTAGAGTACAAAATTATAATTTTACCCTCATTTCACATTCACTATCGCTTTCCAATTTCATTTCAAATGCCTGTTCCTCCCCTTTTCTTCAGCCGATTCGATTGACTGGTTTAGCCTCCTTCACCTTTGCCATTGCTGGTCTGCCTCCACTTCCGCTGTCATCCGTCTGTCATTGTCCAGTCGCCATCGCTAGATCAAAATTGATAGATCGAGTTTAAGGCAGCGGATCGAGACGAGTCAATGAGACGGGTTGAGGAGGGATAGAGGCCAAAATTGAAGGCATTTAGGTCGAGAATCGTGATCAACATGATTTTGTACTCCGGCGACTGATCAATGGGATGGATCGACGAATCGATGAGGACAACACGACGCATTGATGGATCGAAGGTAGGATCGACTGAGGTGGGGCAACGGATCGACTAATCGACACTAAGATTCGAGGACGGTAGACGATTCAAGACGGCGGTGCAGATTGAGGATGACGGACAAGGAGGCTGCAGATCAAGAACAGCTCTAGTCGGTGGAAATTTAAGTCTAGCCAAAGTTAGGGAAGTAGGCGACGGAGCAATGGGAATCAGAGGTCCGGCGAGCATGTTGGCCAGAGGAGGTTCGGCGGCGTCAAAAACTGACAGTAGCAGGTGGAAAGAAGAAGAGATGAAGGGCAAAAATGAAAAGAAGAGGCAAACAGTAGCTTGCCTTGGCTTGCGTGCCAAATAGAAATGTTGCTAAAAATGTGGGACAGAGGGAGTACATATTAGTAAATACTTGTAAACATTTTTAACAAATTATTAGTATTCAAGATATTTTGTATTTATAATATATATTACATGCATATATATAATATAAATATATAAATAAATATGACACTTTTAAACCACTCTCATTTTCAACAATTTTACAATTTTGACGAATTAACGCTCTCGCGCCACTTTGTACAACTTAGTTTGTATCTCTTTCTTTTCTTCTCTTACTTTAATTTATTAAGAAAAAATTACCAAATGCCTCCTAAGATTTATTCAAACCAATAGTTTTGTTCCCCTTTTTTAAATACCTACATTTACCTCCTTAGAAAGTAGGGCTGGACATTTGGTTAATTCAGTTTTAACCGAACCGAATTGGTTGGTTAAGTCAGTTTTCAGTTTTATACTATTACAAACCGAATTGATTGAATTAGTTGAGAAAACTGATTAAAACTAAAATCGAATTTTTTTGGTTTGATTGGTTTAAATCAAAATAACCGAATTTTTTTTACATCCATATGCCTATTAGTTTCTTTTTTTTTTCCCTTGCGATTTTCAAAAGTTTTACAAATTTTTCTTGTAGCTTCAACATAATAATTTAACAAAACAAAGTGGTAATACATCATTTCAGCATCACTAGTCCATAAGCTTTACAGGAACAAGTTGGTAAGCAGAGAGATTCAATATCTGCATATTTAGGTTTTCCTTGTTTGCCATCTTTGTGATGTAGACTACAATGTTCTAAGGGAGCTCTCCTTTCTCTAGAAACCATTTTTGGATGGTGTTGAACATCTGACTAAGGATGTAGTATCTATATTCCCTGCAGCAGATAACCTTGAGTTGTATATGCTTTCACTTATAAAATCAGCTGCTAGAGAAGAAAGTGAAGAAGTTTATTTCAGGAAGCTAATCCCCTATCAGGTATATTTGGCTGTTCATATCATTGAATTTTTCATCTAGGTTGATCACAATCCCAAGGGTTTCATATTTTCTTTAGTACAAAGCAACATTGGTTTTATGGTGTTGGAATTTACCAGAAATTTGACCTTTTGATACTTTTGTTATTTCAGAAGGAATTTTTCATGTATTTTGATTTTCGGAAAAAGGAGTCAATGGGGGAGGAATTAAAATGGAGAATTAATAATATTTCGACTATCGGAATTCTTACCACAACCATGTCCCAATCTCTTGTTCTTCTAATCTTAAAATCACCTTTATTCACACTCAGTTCGTTTTAATTTAAGTTAATTGATTTTAAAATAATTTATTTTTATTTTTATATATTTTTACACGAAACTAATTTTAAGTAAAAGTCAATATTATGTAATTATAATAATTTATTGAAAATACAATTTTTATAATATTACTAAATTTTTATAAATTTTTTTAATATCTTAAATTAAAAAAATTTATAAAAATTTAATAATAATATAAAAATTAACTTTAAAATAAATTATTGTATCCACGTAATATTAACTTTCAAATAAAACTAATTTTAAATAATAAAAAAACGAATTAGTCGTTCAATCTAGGAATCGCGAAATTCTCCTCAAAATTCCAATCTCTTGTTCTTCACCCCGAAACTCTCCAGTTTCCATCTGAGAAACGGACCGAAATTTCAATCCCGCCTGTTAGATTCAACCGGATTCATTTTCCAATTCGTCCCCGGAGGTCTGGGTTCAACCCGACACCGCCAGTTTCCATTCCCGCCGCGTCTACTGCTGATGCGCCTTCTCCTTCATCTTCGTCCCTCCTCTCTGCCCATCTCGTCTTCTCCGTCGTCGCCTCTCTGTGGAGGATTAGCCCCCGATCCAACAATCTTGTCTTCTCCATCGGACGTTAAGAGCAACCGAAGGCCTTTGGCACGCCCAGTAGAGTAGCGGCTGCTGCACGCCTTCTCCAGCAAAACAACACACGCCTCCGACTCATAATACAGGCTGAGGAACCCAAACGGGTNCGGCACGAGCATCGAAATGTTCCTTTCATCTTGATTGGACTATTTTAATTTGAGGCAAAAGCAAGACTAATTTGATTCTCAGATGACTTCGTGTTTTTCTAACCAAAATTTCTCAACCTCCTTTCCCCAAGAGATTATAATTTCCTTCTGTTGCGAGCGCTTATGAGTTTGGTTTCTGTCTATTTTATCTGGTTTTTAATGAACCATGACATGAATCAAAGTTGTCTCTCTTTATTTTTTTTTTTCTTCTCTAGTTTCTCCTCTGGTTTTCTTTTGGTTTTTTCCTCTGATTTTTTGGCTTATTGATGATTTCCTAGCTCCGCTCAACATTTCGGAACTCAATTTTGCCCTTGATTCGATCAATTTCCGATTCTTCTCGCTTGTCTGTTTGAATTTTGGTTCGTCCAGAGTTGGAAGATGCGGCGGAAATGAGCGTGCTTGGTTCAGAAAGGGGATGAGATTAGGTTTTTTTTTTTTGGCTAAATCATGGGCTTAGTTAAAGATGGGGTAAATCGGTAGATGTAGAAGTTTAGGGCTATGGTTCTTATGGATGAAGGTCGGAGGGGGTAAGTCAAAGTGTTTTTCTCTTTAAGTTAATTTTTTAGAAAATTAAGTTCACTGTAAGTATTTGACAAAAAAACAAGATAAAATTGTCGGTTTGGCCAAACTTCAAGAATTTTTGTTAATTTTTCCTTCATTAAAATCTACTTTGATGCGGAGACATTGGAAGCTCTTGCCAATGATGACTGTTGCTCGAATTCGTTACTATTTTGGTCATCTTCCGTTAACATATTCTAGATTGTAACCTTGTGTGAATCGTGATTCATGTTTTTATCTAGTTTTTTAGTTTTTGAGTGAATCACAGTTTTCCTATCGAAATTTCACAGTTAATAGATTTAATATCAAAATAGATCAGTTAATATATCATGGATTAAAATAAAATAATAATTAAAGTTTAGGAACTATTCATACAATTCATCCTATTAATATTATATGAGGATGTTACTCTTGAGTATATAATGAAGACATAAAAAATTAACTCGCTCAACTTATTTTTTCAAAATCAATTATTAGATTGTGCCATAAAAGGATTTGTGAATATTTAGAAGAAGAATTTAACTATTTACCAAAAAAAAAAAAAGAAGAAGAAATTTTTAACTGAAATATTTATTGTAAAATTATTAGTACAATCATTAATAGTAATATTGGTCTTACTCGGCAGGCGCTGCGATGGTTGGGCAGAATTTTCTTTTCTGCACTTGTTGTCCAGCATAGCCTTCCCAAATCAATTAAACAAACCATTATCCGTCTACCATTTTATGATAGGATAGAACCATGATAAGATTACGGATTGTGATGTTTGTGATTTCACAGTTTATCGATATGTGGAAATTTCATGTGATTTAGGGATTTTGGTGGTTGATGGGTAAATCGTAATGAATCACGAATTAAAGTCCATCACCTTGTTATTTTTCTTAAGGCTATCATTTCATTGAGTGAATAGGAAGTATATACGAGTGGATAAAATGTTTTGGTGGACTATGGAAAAAGAAAAATGTTTAGGTGAGGAGAGAGCATCGAATTAATGGCAGACTTCTATGCTAATTAATGTTTATTAACTCCTATTCTACTTTGATTTAACGATACTAGAAAATAAAAAGATAATTGTATATGTTTAAAAATTATGAAAATGTATAATTTTGACAACGACAAGTTTAATTCCCAATAACCAGCTAGAAATAGAAAATAAGAAGATAATTGTAGGTTTCGGAAACTATAAAAAATTTAATTTCTTTAAATCTCATGAAAAGTGGAAATTAGATTCCTCTTTAACATCCAAAAATACATTACTAGTTACAGAGGAGAAAGAATAAAATTTTGTATTCCATCCGTTTAAAAAAATATGCAAAATTTAATTTTTCAATATTAATCTATAATTTTTTTATCTGTAAGGTTTTATATACAAATTTAAAAAATTTACATAAATGATAAATAGATTTTAAATATGTAGTTGGCACCTATGTGGATGGCAGCCTGATTGTCACAAGAGAACTATGAAAGTTGATCATGCTTTTTTGGGTTGGTATAAGAAGATTTTAAATTTTTGGCAAAAGTAACGAATAAACTATTGATGTTTTTAGATTGTCATGATTTAACAACTCCTATTTTATTGTGTCAACTCAAATCAACCACTTGACGACAATTCAATGAAATATTGTATTTTAAGATGCGATATTCCATTTTTATCAAAAGTAAAAAAATAATAAATAAATCACTAACTTTTTTTGTTAACCCAATTAGGTTGTTTATGTATTTTTTTTGCCACTTATGTTTTTAAATGGGCGAAATTGTCCATTTGTTTTCCATTAAATCAAATATTTTTATCAATACTTTATGGAAATTAGAGTTTCCATTTTACAAAAAAAAATGAATTTTTTTTTTGCTATTTTGCCTTATATTAAAATATGAGATATTTCGGTTAAATAGTCCTCAATGCTTCTTTTTCCCAAAAAGAAACAAAAGTTATATAATACTTATAATGTAGTCATTGTGGCTTACCGAAAAATAAGAAATCATTACCTTAGCTAATACCATTGTCCACATTAATGACTTTAGCTTTGAGTTTACCTTTTCCTTTCTCAAAACCCAGTGCCATTGTTGATGTGAGATGTATTTTGTCCTGTGGTGGAGGAAATGCTGGATAAAATTACAAAAGAAAATGCACAAAGGCAATTGACATAACAGTCACAATAAGTGACTGACAACCGATTGAAACGGTTAATCGCACTTGTCCTAGTCGTTATGGCGAGCGGCTGAAACCTTTAGTCTTTGGTCAATTGCCTATATAAGCAACTAAAATGTCAATTGCCTATATGAGCAACTAAAACATTCAATCTCTAGTTAGTAACTCTTGTTGTTTTTGTTTTTTTAATTATACAAATTATATTATATAAATTAGTAATTGTGATATATGTAATTATATGAAATGAATTGTACGGTATAATTAAATGGATTGTGTGATGACCCTGCCTACGAGAGACCCGGATTACTAAGGTGACAAGGTTATTTTGATAATTATAATGCTTAAAATATTACTTGCAAGCTAGAGTCTCAGTTTAGTAAGGCATAATAGCTTAAAAGATGTAAAATTGGTCATTTAGACAAATTGGGCCAAGAAGGGCATTTTGGTCATTTCACATAGTGACCAAGTTTTATTGATTGGTTNCCATAAGTGGTTTAAATGTGATCCTTATATATCTGAGGGTTATATTGCACGTTCATGGAATCTGGGGACTGTATGTATAATTAAATCAGAGAAGAATTCAGGCGCGAGAAAATGCTAGATCTGGTCCTAACTTTTTTAACATGTTGCATAATAATACCATAGTTTACAAAATGGCTACTTAAGGCACCAAGTGCGTGGCAAAAGCAAGTGAGGCTGTGGTGCAGTGACTAACCCACCCGGTCACCTTCTCCTTCATTTAGCCCACCCAAAACCTGTCTCCCATCTATAAAAACACCATGACCGAACCCTTGAAGCTCCAGCCAAGCTAAAACCTATCTTATTCCACTAAATTAAACACAAAATCAATGGGATCGGGGGTGGAAATCATATGTTCTTGCATAAAGAGCTATGTTTGAGATCAATTGTTGCAAGTAAGTAATTTTTAATTTCCCCTGAACTTTTTGAAATTCTGATTCTGTTGGGAAATCTATAGAGTTGGTTGTTAAATTGAGTTCCTTGCTTGCTTGTTAAATAAAAAGAGCATTGGAAGCTTGGAAAAATAACTTAAACCACTTCCTAGGTCAACCCAACGGTTAGGGGGCAAAGGAGCGATGTTGTTCCTATTTTATTTTTCCTGCCTTGTTTCATTGTTGCGGCTGGTGGAGGGGGCTGTAATTAATATTGTTTTATTGTTGCTAAGTGAAATTGTTAACTAGAAGCAAGAATAAGGCAAAAAGTGGAACACACTTTGGTGTGTGAACATTGCAAGGCTTGGTTCCTAAGTTTAATTTCCAGATTTTCTGGGTTTTAATTGGGCTGCAATGTGGCTAATGTTGCATGAAATAATGGGAAATGAATAAGATATTACTTTTTATCTAATTAAGTGCAGGAAGCAAAGACGAACAAGGGATTTCATTAGGTAGAAAATGTACTAAAGGCTAGTTGACTAAGTCTATGATAAAGGTTCAGTTAATCATTTAAAGCACATTGGGAATGATTTAATCTTGACCTGGGAATACTTTGTCTTATTATCAAATGATCAATTATAGGTAATTACAAGCTACTATAGGGAGACTTTAGAAAAGACTAAAATCGAGAAAATTGACACATGAGCTAGGACTTGGAATGCTTGCATTTAATGTTGCTAAGGTAAGAGTTAAATTTTGTTATTTCTTGCTTAATTATGTTAATATTAGCTAGGAAATTTGTACATGGGTGCAAATGGTTACATTGTTCAGGAAATGAGCGTGAGAAGAGTAAGTAAAATATGGTAGCTCACAGTTGAAAATGGTGTGGAATACGCCTAAACTGTAGAGCAATTGTGTAGATAAATGGTGTTATATGGCCTAAAGACCTTGGGAGATCTAAAAGACTCTCAAGAGAGTTCATAGAGTCGAGGGTGCCCTAAGTGGGTCAAGGAGTCCTAAAGGGGCACTACACCATACTCTAACACAAATTGGCCTGCTAATATACTTACTCCTGCACATAAAAGGAAAAATTAAATTGGATGCTAGTGAAATACTGGCAAGTCCAATAATGAACTAGCCATGAGCTAGTAATTATAAAGAGAATAGGAATCAGGTAGGTCTTTTTAACAAGGGTAGATACCTGAAGTTCTCTTATAAATAGGACTAAGGTAGAAATTAGAAGCAAAGTGCTCAAATGTAACCCTTCAACGTGGTGATCATACATTTGAGGTGTAGTAGTTGTGAGCTCACCATCTAGAAGGGAGGTAGCTTACGGAGATCTTTAACATGGGATATGCTTACTACTGGAATGCTCTAATAGTGAATGGATTCAATGTCACAACTATGTATATATATTATACATATAGTCTTATGTGTTTGTTTGTAGGTATGTAAGACCTTATTGAGTATTCATGGAATACTCACACTTTATGATTATGTATAGGTAACATGGATATAGAGCCAAGCAACAGCAACTATAGTGTTGTTTGCTCAAAAGAGTCAAGGTAGTAGACATTGGACATAAAGGCACTAAAAGGAGTTAAACACCATAAGTATTGTGGTACTAAAAGATACAGATTATAGGTCTATAATATGAATCTTGTACTAGGATACTTATGCCATATAAGGTATTGTATGCCTTAGAAAGTGGATGCCTCTAGTAACATTGTGTTTAACTTAGATAAAGGAACTTACAAGTGTGACGGCCCTCAGAGCTAGGGGTGATTATTCGGTTTGTTCGGTTTAAACCGAACCGAGTAAACCGACTAATTCAGTTTTGGATGCTAAGAAACCGAATTAGTCTATAAAACCGAATTCAAACCGAACCGAAATATTTCGGTTTGGTTCGGTTCGGTTCAAACTGAATTAACCGAAAATGGTAGTTAAATTCTATAAAAGATTAAATGAGATAAAGATATTATTTTTCTTTTCAAATTCCATTCAATATAGAAGATTCATTGTCCATGGAAAGAAAAAAAAATAAAAATCCAAGCTAATTTGGGTTACTTGGTAGCGTTATTGTTCATGAAACAAATAAAAAAAATTTGGTATAAAAAATTTTGGTTATTTCGGTTACCGAATTAACCGAATTCTAAAACTAGAACCGAATTTTTTGTTATTCAATTTCAACCGAAACCGAACTGAATTACCGAATTAACCAAACTGAATTTCAAAATTATTTCAGTTTTTTCGGTCTGAACCGAATACTGATCACCCCTACTCGGAGTTTTAAGTCTAATTAGCCAGATAATTAGTTGATTTAATAGATTGCACTTTAGATAATTTAGGGTTCAGCAGTTAAAAATGAATAAAAGTAATCATTTAAGCAAGCCGGGCCAAGAGGGGTATTTTGGTCACTTCATATAATGACCCATTTTTATTGCATGGTTGGATAGAGCATAAGAAAATATTAAATTTGAGATATCATTGTTTTTCGTGATTCCCGCTCTATCATTGTGAAATTTTGGATTAATTAGATTGTTCATAAATGGTTTAAATGTAACCTAGATAAAGGTAGGGAAACAATTGAATATAAATGAAAGTCTGAGACTGGCCATGTAATTATATCTGTGAAGAAACCAGGCGCGCGTAATACCAACTTTGGTCCTAAATTTTTAATCGTGTTACAAATAAACCTAAATTTACTGGGGAGTACAAAAAGGGCACTGAGCACGTGACTTTTAAAATGAGGGGGTGGCGTTTTAACTAAGTCAACCGGGTCATTTCTTCTATGTTTAACCACCCAAAACTTCACCCCTCTTCCCAGAAACTCCATGGACGAACTTGTTTAAGCTCCCAACATCCAAATTCTCTTAAATTAGACACAAATTAGCAAAGATTTGGGCTTGAAATCAAGTATTCTTGCATAAGGAGCTAGAGCTGAGCTCAATTGTTGTAGGTAAGTAAAAAAATTATTTTTCTCCTAATTTTTCTGGTTTCGCTTCAGACTGGGTTGCTGGAAACTGTGTTCAATATATGTTTATTGAATAAACTAAATATGGGAAGTTGACAAATAACTTAAATTACAAAGAAATGGTGTTTGGTTAGGAGGATATAGATTGATGTGTTAAACGTAGCTTTTCCTATATAGTTTTGATGTTTGTGGCTAAAGGAAGGAGCTAGAATTAATATTGCTTGATTATTGCTAAGTATAAAAGACTAACAAGCAAGGAAAAGAAAAAAATTGGGTCTAAGTTTTATTAAGGGCCATTTATGTGGAAACCAATATAAAAGTTAATTTAGTCATTTAAACCATATGGAGATTTGTTAATTATAAGCCTAAATATGGGTTATTTATGTGTTAAATGATCAATATAGGTCTTGAGCATAAGCTACTAAGAAGAGACCTAAGTTTGGCTTGAAACCGAGACAAAAAGAATCAAGTGCCTTGAGCTTGCAAACTAAGTTATCTAAGGTAAGGGTTATTTAATTTGTATGCTTATGTGTTAAATAAAGTTAGCTATGATACTTGTATATCAAGTGGCTGAATTATTGATAAATTTAACAAGCATATGATTTGAGTATTGATGACTATTTGAGAAGCTTATATGATTGGGTCTGGTATGAAGCAAAACTAGAAAGTGCATATGAAGTGTGTAAGTGCATATCTGTAAACTTGTATCTATAGGCAAAAATGACCTTAATATGGTCCAATTTACAATGAGTATGATGGGTTAGAAACCTACAATACCTAAGGTCACCATGATGGGCTAATACCGAGGTAGACCAAAGAGGGGGAGGTGTCTTTAACCACTCACGAAATCTTACAATCTTAGCACTAACACATGCACTGAATAAGCAAATAGTTCACTCCTATACATAAAATAAGGGATATTGGCAAATACTAAAAAGCTTTCAAAGCAGTATTTGTATGGACAAGTTGGACTTGTCAATTGCAGGACAAATCGGTAAAGGAATTGTGGGAACTAGCTACTCCCATAATTATTGGCCAATAATATGAGTTCCTAGCACTATGATTTGAGCTCAAGTGCATGAGGCATACATATATAGATGTCCTTATGGATATTATGCAAGATCTTGTATTGTTGTTTTCTTGCAGGTTATAACCTTTACTGAGAACTTTTGGTTCTCACATCCCTTACATATTTTGTGTACAGATACTGGTGGACCTAGGGCTAATAACCAATAAAAGAATTGGTTATTAGTATTTTAATACCAGGTGTGCAAAAGTTAATTAATATTGTACATTGTTGTTAAGTTTCTTTCTTGCAGGTTCCTAATTACTGGAATACTAACTTATTGGCTTTTATTGTACAGATGCAAGAAACAGGGAATACCTAAACACTGTTGTGACATCTTTTTGGCAGTATAACTCAGGTGGGATCGGATTCCCAGATTTTCAATGTGTAGCATATGTATAACACTTTTGTGTATGATGTATATATATGTGTGTAGAAGTTATGCCTCTGGTAAATGCTATGGAACTAGTGGTTGTGTTTCCTAGTAGCTTATATAGATTCACAATGCATAATAGTATGTTTTATATAAATGCATATTTAAAGTGCTGGTCAGCTGCATCGATTATATATTATTTTATGGTCATTGACCTACAGCCATAGTAAGGCATAGTATAAAACAGTATTGCATTAAGGATTTAATCAATTAGCATGCCCACTAAGGACAAATTTACATAGGCCTAACACTGAATGAGTGTAAGGTTCCTGGGGTCCCATATGACCAGGGGCGTATCTATTCAGGGGTGGGTGGGGGCAGCCGCCCCCCCTAAAATTTTAAACAATTTTATTGGGTACTTGGATATGTGATACAATTGTAGAATAATTAAAGTTAGGTACCTATCTGTATGTTTTATAATTAATAAGGGGCTCTAGTATATTTTATCCATTTAAGGTCTCAGTCATTTTCTTATTTTATAAATTACGTGATAGTCCTTACTCTTTTGTTGGAATTCTTGGTGCACCAAGATCTTTTTAAGATAGGATTTGAGCTCATTGAGCTAACTCTAGCTTGAACAGCTATCTAAGGCAGCTAAAAGTAGCTCCCTTTAGCTCAAGTCAACTCACTTCAGCTATAAGTAGCTCAAAGTAGCTGGACTTCAGCTTAAGTTAGTTCAAGTCAGCTCAAGTCAGCTCACTTCAGCTAAGAGTAGCTAACTCTAGCTCAAGGTCAGTTCAGGGAACTAGACCTTAGTTCATGGAGCTTGATTGGAGCTCAGAGGAGCTAAATGGTGCATAAGTAGCATAGTAAGCTAGCTTTGTGCCAACTCACCTTGTTTTTAGCTCAAAACCACCAAGAGACACATCTTTTATGTAAAGGTATGTCTCTTCATCAAAAGAGATGACTATTGGCTAAAAGAACATGTCCTTTCATTCAAAGGAAGTGTTCCTTGAGTGAAAAGACATGTATATTCGGCCATGAAGGTGGTTGGGGTGGTTATTGCACCAAGAGTGATGTCCTATGACTTCAAGGGACATGTGTATTCGGCCATAAGGTAGTTATGGGGTGGTTATAGGCCAAAGGAAGTATTCCTTGGCTAAAAGACATGTATTTTCGCCATAAGGTAGTTATGGTAGCCAAAGGAAGTGTTCTTTGGCTTAAAAGACACCTTTCTTGGTGTAAATGTGTGCCTTTTGGTCATCTATATGTGCCTTTTGGTCATCTATAAATAGCCTTTAGAGGCCAGCCATTTAAGGTATGAATTTGGCACTCTATTTGCTCTATTTTCTTGAGAGAAAATTATTCTCCTCCTATTTCCTTTAGAGGCCAAAATATTAAACACTTTTTGAGAGCATTGTGGGTGGATTTACATAGAGATTGTTCATCTCTATTTCAAGCTTCAAGGTGCTCCTCTAAGATCAAGTTCTCCCTCAAGTTTTCGCCAAAGATAACCAAGAAAAAATGTGCACATCTTTTCTTGGTTTAGTAGCATGTTAGGTTTCATTTCTTATATATGTTCTTATTAGCATGCTAGGATTTATTTAACACAACATGTATGTGATCTTGATATGTTATATAACATGTTATGCATGCCTATATTCATGTTGAATTCAAATGAACAAATATGCATGTGGCATATACANAGATAACATAAAAGTATGTTATCATAAGATCCTGAAATCTTCATCTTTAATTATTATTTCCTTTTAGTCCCTATCCTATTAAACATTCTGTTTTGGTTCCAAACATATTAAAAATATTTTGTTGTAGTCCTAAATTTATAAAAAATGTTTCATTTTGGTTTCATTGCATGAAATTTGTTAACTCAAAGTATTTATCTGATAACAACTTTTTAGATCATAATTTNATAAATTGAGCTTAATTATTATAAATTTTTGAATTCAATGTGTCTATATATGTAAATTGTCTAATGAATTTTGAGTTGTAAACTTTTGAAATAAACTTAGTTATTATACACTTTCAAATTTTATATGTCTATATATAATATTATTTAGTATTTTCTATGAGTGATTGTAAATTTATACATGCTAATAACCCGTCTCATATCACGCCCCTGCCCCCGCCCCCCAAGTGGAATTTCTGGCTACGCCCCTGCATATGACTAAGATGAGATTAAGGTGAGAGGCCTGTGAGAGCATGTACCAATCCATATAGTATGCAATATGTATGAGGGACAGTTGCGTAAATGTAGTTATAGAAAATATATGTTTTATGCTTTGGTTCTATTTTAATATTATTTTTAAGTGTTGGGCAGCCAGGTTTTCTATTGTATGTTTTGTGTTTGAAATGAATACCGAAGCTACCTGTGCATGATTATTGTTAGAACTAAGCTTAAAAACTTAAAAACATATGCATGTTTTATTGAACCATTAAGCAACAAAATGGTAATGCAAGTACATAAAATAAGCTTTCACGTTATAATGACTTGATAAAGAGCCATAAGATCCTGAGAGGTCTCATTCCAAATGTGAGTGAGTTGGGTCCTACAATATCCAGGTAGGGTAGTGGACACCTCAGATTGATAATTTAATAAACTAAAAATTAAAATTAAATTAATTACAAAGGATTGTCATACATAAAAATGTCAAAAAAAAAAATCCTAAGAATGATGAAGGTATTTGCCAATAAAGTCCTTTTTCCATGGAAGCTAAACATCATCACCCCGATCACCCTAAGCCTGACAATCTTAAGAGGCTTAGTCCTTTGTTTGTCCAGGAACGCCGACTACATCTTGTCATGGTTGTCGGCCGATATGCTCAACAATGGAAGGGAATAGAATATTGGTGGAGGAGGAAAAGAAAGGTTGAAGGGTTGGGAAAGGTAAGATCAAATTAATGGAAGAATAATCAAGATATTTAAAGCAAATGAATAAATTGCATAAATGATCCCTAACCTTTAACTATTGTTTCGTTTTAGTCACCAATCTATTCAATGTTCTGTTTTGGTCTTAAACGTATTAAAAAGTTCCATTTTGGTCCTAAATCTATTAAAAATATTTCATTTTGGTCCTCATTGGATGAAATATGTTAACTTAAAATATCCATCTGATAAAAAAATTTTAGATCATAATTTAAACTATCTAGTAACTGTTTTATATTAAATTTAATATGTATAATAATTTTTTAAAATTAATAGAAAATTCAAATCATTTTTTTTCTTTTTTTTTTTTGTAAATTGAATTTATTTTATTTAGAAAGAAAAAAACTACTAATTTAAATTGTCTATTTGCTATAAAAAATATTGAAATATTTAAATTTACTGGAAGATAGTTACCAAATATTTGAATCGAAATTTGAAAATTTTATGTTAGACGGTTATTCTGAGCTAATGAATTTCATTTAATGAAGGATCAAAATGAAACAATTTTAACAGGTTTAAGACTAAAACATAATATCCAATAGGTTATGGACTAAAATGAAACGACAATCAAATGTTAGAGACTATTTACGCAATTTGCTCTAAAGCAAACTAACACTGCTAATCTTGGAAGAGGAGAACACAGAGGTTAGGAATGACAATTGGGTGGGTTGGGTCAGATTTAGGTTAGACTATTCAGGTTTAGATTTAATCTAGTTAGCATGTATTTGAGTTGAGGTCAAGTTCAAGTCGAATTATTTGGGTTCGAGTTTGGTCAGGTCGGGTTTATTTGGGTTCGGATCCAATCTAGTTGGGTTATCGGCTCTTAGACTAAATTCAACTTGATTGTTGAGTTTACTCAATTCACTGATACCGAAATAGCTGAATCGATTAAGTCTTTTTGCTTAATTTTGATTAAAATTTAATTTAACTAGACATAAAAAATAATATAAAATCTATGAAGATATATTAATGTATAATTTTTTTAATAAAACACTCCTTCTACGCCAAGTTCTTTGTAATATTTATTATTCAACAATTAATCTATAATTTTTTATTTTCAATATTTTAGTATATAAATGAAAAATGATTATATTAAATAATAAATAAAGGCCTACAGTTTCTAAATATATACTTTAAAATTTTTTTTTCTAACAAATAATCTCCCTCTGCCCCATTTTTTTTGCTCCATTTAACTTTTCTGATTAGTTTGACTTGAATTTATTTATATTATTATTTTTATTAAAAATAAAAATATATATTTAAAAATTATAGGTCTTGATTTATCATTTATGAATAAAATTTTTTATTTATGGATTAAAATGTTGAAAAAAAATTATAAATTAATTGTTAAAATATGAATGGTGCAAAGAATTTGAGACAAAGGAAGTAATATGAATAAATTCAATTCAAATTATTCAAAAAAGTTAAATATTTCAAATAATATAGGATGGAAAGAGTACTATAATTTCTAAAACCTAATTATTCTTATCTCTCTATCACCGTTTCATTAATCATTTCTTATAGCTCTCACTTGTTCATTCTACAACGCAAAACAGATCAATAGAATAGAAGAAACTTATTCACATATATTAAATAATAATTTTTCTAAAGTCTTTGCCGACCATATATTTTATGTTGATTTAAGTTAAAATCAGGTCTTGTCAAATTTATTCATTGGGTCATTTTAAGTTCAAGTTAGATCAGGCTCAGGTTTAGTTTTCTTGGGTTTCACTTTAAAGGGTTCAAGTTTAGGTCGGGTTAGATGCAGTTGGATTCGGTTCGTTGATTTTTGTAATTAAGTCAGGTCATGTTACGCTTGAGTTTGCGTGAGTCGGGTTAGGTCAAATTTTGCCATCCCTAGCAGTGGCAAGCGAGATGAGATGTAGTGAGTTTGAAAATTAAAGAATGAGGGATAAGAAGTCATTGGGAGACGCTTTCTATGATAGGAGTAATTGAATCTCAACTGACCAGCGACTAATTTAGTGGTGACTGACTTTTTCAATTGCTAGTTAGTTGTTGACTACCTATGACCAACATATGAGCAATTGAACAATGACTAAAGGTCCATTATGATTGAAGTTCAATCGTAATTTTTAATTTCTTTTATGCATTTTTCTTGTAATATAACAGGGTTTCAAATATGGACTGTGAAATTTGTAAAGAGAATGCATCAACCAATCGATCAAAATGTCATCTAATTTCATACTGTGGCGATGAAAGTAACTTATTTGGACTATTTTGTTGTGTCATTTAAAAATAATTTTTAAAAACGAGCCATTAGTGATTATTTTCATATATAGTAATTATATCCTTGTGTACCAGTTGAAATTTTACGCATAAAGACTTCCAACAAGTTTTTTTTTACCATATTTTTGGAAAAGCTAGGTTTTTTTTATTGGTTTCTCTTTTTTCTTGGGTTGGATAAAAAAAAGTATTAAAAATTAATTATTTTTAAATATATTTTATTCAAGTAATTATTAATTAGATAAAATTCAAGTTTTGAACAGATTTTTAATTTAGACCAAAAAAATAAAAAAAATGAGAAGTAGTTATTTGTAATGAAAATTTTCGATCGCATCAAATTCAGAAAGATAGTAGAAGTTTTTGTAAAATTTTAATTGAATTTTAACGTTAATTAGATAAATTGGGTCATTTGGTTTGTATAACGTTAGTAATTTATTTCACCAGAAAAAAACATTTGGGCGGGATCAAGCCGATTCCAAAGCATTAGGGATTTATTTGTTAATTTTTCTTAAATTTGATTCCTCCAGTTACTCTCCTTCCAATCAATTACTTGGGCATAGAAAATTATATAACTATATTCTAAAGATCAACATAAATTTACTGTAGATGAATAATAATAAGTTTTTTCGACCGAATGTTGGCCTGTTTCTCTATCAGGCCCATTCCCTCTTGTCCCACTCTTGTTCTTTGTCACAGGAGGCTAAGATCATAGAAGCATGCACATTTTTTTTTTTCAGCTTTCCATGGTGAAAGACGAACCTTGTTTCCGGTCCCTTAATATTTCTTTTCATCCCTTTTGGTCCCTGTCCTTTTCCATCTTACGAACATGCCTCAATTTTGGAGTTGAGATGAAATGATGACAATGACAGGATTAGCAAATCTAAAAAGTTTAAGAACAACTACTGTCGGAGACGAAAATTAAAAGGGCTAGCATGTTTTTTAATTATCACAAGTAAAAGGTTCTCCATCTTTCCAAAATGCTGCACTTTCGTGCAAAGACTTTGAAAAATTTCAAAATATGAAACCATCACATTATTTTGTAATAAAGTGCTGGCAACCATGCTTTCAATAATCTACACAATGATCACAAACATGAACCATTGATGCGGCACCATGAACCTTGCTTAACATTAACTGTTGAGTTAAGTTATGCCATTTTTGGGCTTGTTTAGAATGCAGGATGTAGAGGATGGGCCGGGAAAATAGTTGACAAAGAGAGAAAATTACAGAGACCCAGGAAATTGGTTGGCAAAGGGAAAGATTACAGGGAGCTATGTTTTTGTTTTTTGCTTGATTATGTTTTTTTTCGCTTGACAGTTATTTTTTTCAGCCCCTGAGCTATATATCTTTTTCATTTCAGTCCCTAAATTTTATTTTATTTTTTATCATTGTGGTCCCTTTTCTCCTTTATATATATTTTTTTCCCTTTTATTAAGTCAATGTTAAACTTAATACCTATAGTCTTTCTATTTGCTCCTTGATCCTGAAACTTCACTTTTACTTTTGTGTTAAAACTTAAATATCACTTTTTTCTTAAAAAGGTTATTTTTATCTTCTAAAGGAAAATTTTGGTTGCTATTTTCTAAGAAAGTTATTTCTATGATAGTTTTTTCATTTTCATAAATTTTTTTTGTATCAATGATCAAACCAACTTTTAATTGCAAGAATTATAATATTTTATCTATTTGTCCCTGAACTTCATTATTTAATAATTATTTTATTGTATTAAAATTAAATATTACCATAAATTGGACCATCACAAACGCATGAGTGAAAAAATCTCACTATTACTTAAGTTTGAAAAAGATCTCCAAAGTGTTCTCATTCATCATATTATTTAAAGCCAATTCATTTTAAATTAAGTTAAAATGACTTATTTTTACTTTTACATTTTTAAAAAAAAATTAAATTTATTCGAAATTCAATATTATGTAGATGTAATAATCCATTTGAAAATAAATTTTCATAATGTTGTTAAATTTTTATAAATTATATTTTTTAATACCTTAAACTAAAAAATTCATAAAAATTTAGTAAGATTATGAAAAATTATATTTTTAATGGATTATTGCAACTATATAACATTGACTTTTGATTAAAATTAGTTCCAGATAAAAAAGACATAATAATAAAAATAACTCGTTTTTAAGTCAACTGACTTAAGTCAAGTATAATGTTATTATTTCAATTTTTAATCTATCAATATCACGATTCAGTCAAACTCTGCCAACTGTCTCAAAAACGTTACTGGTCAATAACCCATTTACACTGATCTAAGCTTTTATGTCATTTACATTCTTTAGTAATTTTTTATATAATCAAAATTATACGTAACCGTTCGATCTAAAATGTAAATAATATTTTTTTTGATCAAGTAAATAAATTAAATAATACCTTTTTTTTAATTTTTAGATCAATTGAAAACCTCACACTTCTTATTTAGTGGACACTTTTATTGACAGATTTGAAAAGTTGAAAATTTACGGGATAAATTATAAAATCTTATAAATTGGTAAGAGATAACAATTATCAAAGGACGAAGATGGTAACTGGTGCAAGTGGATTCTTAGTAAACATCATGTCACGATAGGGAAATCGTTATGTACCTGCAAATATGGTTTTTAATTTCACATTATTTCAACAAAATTTCACAATTTATCATTTTCTTGATAGAAATACCATAGTGTAACATAGTATTTCAAGTATTTCACATACTACTAACTTAACCTTTATGTATATCTTGGCAATTTACAGTTGTATATCGTGCCATTCCACTCGGTATGTACCATAGTATATGGTTTATTGTGATGCATGAGTGAGGTAATATTCTTTTATCATTTTACATCAATGTTCCATACATAAATATATAAAATGATAAAATATAATTAATACACATATTTTGATATAAATACTAATCTTATTTTTATTTGCAAATAAAATTTAATTGGTACTAGAACAAGTTAGAGACTAGAAATAAGTATATTGTTTTTGTAAAACAAACTAGCACGAACTCACCAGAGTTAGAGCTACTTAGGAAACTTTTTTTTTTTCTATGAGTGCTGCTTGGGAATTTATTGTGATATGTATTGTTATTATTAGAGTATTTTTTAAACCTTTTTTCATGTATCAATAAATTATTTTTTATGAATAATATTTATTTTATTCTACATATTACATTTTTTTCTATATAAAAATATTTTATTTCATAATTATTTTATTCATATTTAGGAAATTGTGATGAAAATAATTAGAATATTTAAAAATATGGAAAAAAATTAGATTCAATACATTTCATCTTAAAATTTATTCTAATATTTGTTCTTTTTACAAAATTGATAATAATAATAATAGTAGTAGTACTAGTAGTAGTATATTGTACGTATATACCTTGTAAATTATATTTATATTGCATGGTATATTGTACAATATACCATGCAATATAAATATAATTTACAAGGTATATACCTAGCGTAACCGTATCATGGTTTTTAAACCGCTGAAAAAAAATTACAAGATCCAGTATGATATTTAAAGCCTTCTGGTAAATAGGATTTAGTAAAGTAAATTACATCCGTAGTCCCTAACATTTTATTATTGTCCTATTTTAAACCTTAATCTCAAAACCTCACATAGGAAGTTCCTAACCTCAATTTTCTATTTCATTTTAAACCCTTGGATAACAGAAACTGTTAAAATTGATGAAATTAGACACTTAGCATGCTAGTGTGGGGCCATTTCCATGGTGGCATAAAAATTGAAGAAAACTAATAAATAAAGGAAGAAAACATGAAAAATGGAAAATTGAAAAAAAAAAATTCGGACGAAAGCTTTTGTGCAAAATTGAGGGGATGCTTTTGTGCCATTGTCGTGGGCAGGCGTAATTGAGGCTTTTGCACTGTCATCGTGGGGAGGCCAATCAAACGAAGGTGGTGAATGGATGAAGGTGGTGGACAGAGGTGGGTATTGAGGATGACGGAGAAGAGAGGTGAGTATCAAGAAGGGACGATAGACAGAGGTAGAGAGGCATTTGATTGGTAGACGAAGGGGCACGGAGGTAGAATCGAACGGTGGAGTCGATGGGGGATGGTGGAAGAGTCACACGAAAGGTGGCTGGAATGGCGTAATCGAGGATGAAATCGGACGAAATCTAAATCACAGCGAATGTTCTAATGAATCAGACAAAATTGGGCAAAAAGAAGGGAATGACGAGCAAAATCAAGGATGATGGAGGCAAACAGCGAATGAAATCAGGCATGGTTGAGTGAATGGTGGGAGGGGCTACCAGGAAGAAGATGTGAGCAAAGGAGGTATGGTCGAAGGGGAGCAAAGCCCCAATTCAATGATGAGCAAAAGAGGGGTGATTGACAATGAGCAAAGGCCCGATTCGACAGTGAATGGGAAGAGGTAGCAAAGAGGCATTNGAGGAGTGGAAAAGACAGTCAACGCAGACATTTTTTTCCCCCATTTTTCATACTTTTTTTATTATTATTTTCTTTTTCACGTCATTTATAGTTGGTGATTTATTTTGCCATATGACCAATTGTCCCATACCTTATATTGGAGATATTAAAATTACTTGAAAATGATTATTGTACAGCTTAAATTATAATTTTAGAAATTGTTATTAGACAGTATAACAAAAAAGTGGGCAAAATGTAAATTTTTAAAAATAAAATAAGTAAATTCTAAGTTTGGGAGTAATCGTAAGTTTCTGATAAGTAACATAATTGTGCTAGCAATTGGATGCATAAGGAAGCACGTGATTGAAGAAATAATAGGACAAAACACCAGAATACCCAACGAAATGTTTTCAAATTGGTCAAATAGCCCTTCAACTTTCTTTAAAACCCGTCAACATTCAACCAACTACTCTACTTGTATAATGAAAAGTTATATTACTATTTTCTCCATCCCAAAACTATTGTAACATATTATATTTTGAATAATATTAAATTTTTGTAATATTCACTTTCAATGTTCAGTATTTACATATAAAAAATTAAGGATAAAAATGAAAATAACATACAAACTTTCTTTTTTCTTTCTTAATCTTTATGTTAAATTAAATAATTCAATAGATATAGGACAAAGGGAGTAATTGCCTACATATTTGTAAAGTCTCATGATTTATTGATAAAAATACGAAAATTTAATATTAAAATTTAAAATGTGTGGAACTTATAAGACCAAGAATGTTGTTTATAAGAAAAAGGCATAATCAATGAAAATAATTTCGCTTTCTCTAATATAAGATTCTTAATTTATTGCAGATTTTTCTATAGCAAGGGGTTGCTAAAGAAAAGCAAATGACAGTGTTGATGCATTATATATATATATATATGCATCCGGAATAATGCCAACGTACCTTAATAGCCAATTCGTTTCGGCTGTAGCGATCCCGTTTTAGCTACTGTTGCAAACGTGGGTCCCGCAATTTGTCTTCCTTCTACCCCTATTACAAATTGTGAATAATTACGCGAATTGCCACAGAGGTAAGCGATTTCCTGTAACTACGCGCGAACACCGTTTTGTCTCGTTTCTTTGACCGAATCACGCAAAAGAAATGCTGAATTATTAATANGATGGGATCTTTATTGGCTGCACCCTCAACCACTCTGCCTGCGACGGGACCTCCTTGTGGTATTTCTTCAATTCTTGGTCGGAAATCTCGCGGGGTCGCCCTCAAATTTCGAAATCTCCTTCGTTCAGCCGTTGGTCGCCGGCCGGATCTGATCTCCCCTTCAGGATTCCCAACTATCTGGTCCAACAATTCGGAGACGGGTTCGCTCCGCCGCCAGTGGAAGAGAGATACTTCCATATTGGGAGGGATAAAATCGCGAAACTCAAGGAGAAAGCCAACTCAGAGGTGGGAACCACCAAGATTTCTTCTCTTCAAGTGGTCTTAACCCACTTCTGGCGCTGTATCGTCCGAATCAGAAAACTCGACCCAGAAGAAGAGACCGCCTTCAAACTGCCAGTCGGTGTTCGAACCAGATTGCCGTTGCCGGAAAATTACTTCGGAAACGCGGTTGAGATCGGAAGTTTGACAATGAAAGTCAACGAGCTGCTGGAAAACGGAATCGGAAACTCGGCGTGGAAGATGAGCAACATGGTAAGGGATTACTCCGATGAAGAGAAGATGGTCGAATACTTTCGGTCTTGGGCAGAGAATCCCAAGTTTTATAGAGTCGGGAACATGATCGGCTGGAAAGTTATGTGTGCGAGCAGCTCTCCCCGGTTCGATGTTTATGGTAACGATTTCGGATGGGGGAAGCCGGTAGCCGTCCGGTGCGGGGCGGCGAATAAATCCAACGGAAAACTGACCCTCTTTTGTGGGAGAGAAGAGGGAAGTATGGATATTGAGCTCTGCCTGGAGCCGGAGACATTAGAGGCTCTGGCCAGTGACGACGAGTTTATGGAATTTGTTACTGTTTGATCATCTGTAACTCGGTGAGGACGAATGTGCTTGTGCCGTTACTGTTACGGCCTGTCATGTTTTGTTATTTCCTGAAAGGCCGCCTGTCATGTTTATTTAGCTCACAAACTTTCAAAAACAACCGCAATGCGATGATGAGACTGGTACTGGTATCTTTCATTAATTTATATATTTGTAGCTTTTACAGGTAATCTCCAACAGCCAGCCCGGCATACAGTAACATAGGCATGTTAACACGTTTGGGGGGCCGATCCCTTTGATTGAGCGTAGGGCCGGAGATTTCTTACATATTTGGCCCTCGTATTTCACCTTATATATAAAAAGATATAAAAAATTAATTTTAATATTTTTCATCTTAAGTTAATACTATTTATTGTAAAGTTGGTGATAAGATGTGGTGCAGTATATTATATAATATACCCCAATTTACAAAATAAAATATATCTAGTGGTAACAGAACCAATAATAACTCAGTTCAATTATTGCTTCTCTTGAACAAAAACTACAAAATATTCTTTCTTTAGATTCGTTCAACAATTTTGTATATTTAATCATTTTCGAGTTTATCATTGGATGCCGTGATACATGTGGAACGGAATTGAATACTATGTGTGAATATGTCCAACCAGAGAAACACTTTCCAGAAAAATATAGAAAAGGAAAATAAGCTCCCATGATATAAAGAGAGGATCATAAAAACTTGTCCCTAGTAAAAAGCAACAGTAGTTCCAAACTTTTAAATTTTAATTGTAAATCGGTCTTTAATTTTTATATTTTTATATATTGATCTTAAATTTTTATAATTTTTTATATGTTGATCTCTAATTCTAAGTAAAACTAAATTGGCAAAAAAATCAAATATATAGAGGAAAAATGACAATTAATTGGTTCATTAATAATTAAAAAATTATGAAATATATTAAATTTAGGCTTAATCACCCTAGGGCCCCTTAACTTGGCTAACTCATATGAGTTAGTCCCTTAACTTGAACTCTGTTGGTTCTCTAACTTTATAGCTTATTACGAGTTAATCTAGCCCCATAATTTTTCATACCAGTGTTACTCTTTTTTTAATGTCAAGTAGACTGAAAAGTACAATAAGAGAAATGACATGGGCTCCTAGAGCATTTTTTATTTTTTATTTTTTTATTTTTCCACAGAATGTGCATTTTACTTTTTTATATTTATTTTTTACCAAATAAGGGTTTTTGCTTAAAATATGTACATATTTTTTCTCAAAAAATAAAATACATAATTTTTCATCGGTTCTAGTGAATTTCTTGTCAAAAAAATTGGAATATATAATTCGGACAATTTGTTCTTATTATTATTTTTTACAATAATAATAATAATAATAATAATAATAATAAGGATAAGGATAAATATGTATTCAATAAAAAATATAATTAATTAATAGAATTATATTTAATAATATACAATTTATTAGATGTAATCATCCCATATATAGTAAATATCTCAAAACCTATAAATCATTTCTTTTTAGGCTTAAAAAAATATAAGTACTAAATAATTATATGAAAAGTGTATATAATTATATAAAAATAAATATTACTCCATATATCTAGATTGTTTGCACCATTTTTAAATAGTACATAAATTAAGAAAGATGAGAAGAAATATGCATTATTTTCACTTTTTTCTTGTACTTTTGCCCAAAAATTAAAAAAAATGAAAATAAAACTTGAAATAATAATTTAGTGGTAGTATAAAAATACTATCTTCATCTTGATTGTTTTATAAACTATTTTTGTTAACTAATTTATCAAGTAGAAAGAAAATTGGTTGAATTAAAGTGATATTGCATAATTTGGTATAAAATTCCAATGGCTACTATAATTTTTTTCCTCTTGCTTGGATTAAAAAAAATCATCAATTGGATTTTAAAAAAAATCATCAGTTAGGCTTATTAGAATCTCTTTTTGCTAAATATTGCTCTAATCCTTGTTATTTTCCTTATTTTGTATTTTAATCCCCAATGTCTCTAAAAATTCCAAAAAGTGATGACGCTATGACTATATGCGGTAACTGGACTAATTTGTAATGAGTTACAAAGTTAGAGGACTAACATAGACTAAGTTGCAAGTTAAAGGACCAACAACTAACTTATCCAAGTTGAGGGACTAACTCTTTTGAGTGAGCCAAATTAAAGGGTCCCTGGGGTGATTAAGCCTTAAATTTATAACAAAGAAAATTGTCAAATAATTTCAATTAGAAGTTAAAAACCTGATGCTTGCTTGAATTTAAAATTGTTGCATATAACCTCCTATGATCTAAAAAGAGGGTTATAAATACTTGTCCAGCGTATAAAAAACACCACTAGTCCTAAATATTTAATTTTTGTTTCAAATTGGTCTTTGTTTTTTTGTTGTATTGCATATTGATTTCAAACTGGTATAATTCATTACATATTGATCTCTAATAATAGTTAAAACTAAATTGGCATAAAAACCAAATTTATAGAGAAAAAATAATAATTTAAATGGTTCATTAACTACAGAAAAATTATGTTATATATTGAATTTATGGAAAGATAATTATCAAACAGTTTAAATTAGAATTTAAAAAAATTAATATCAGATGGTTAAATGCGTGTTAATGAAATCAAATTGTTTGATAACTATCTCTCAATAAATTTAAACTAGGGAAAATGGGTAAATAAGCCCTTAAGCTTTGGACGATAGCATAGTACATTGGCCACTACTATTATGATCACCAGATTGGACGCATTGCTGGCAAATGGAGGCAATGTGGCAAGTTCATATGGCAAGTGACATGGCATTCTTACTCTTCAGTTGCCAGCATATTGGGTTTTCTTTTCAAGTGAGTTCTAGTTCACCATTTCGGCCTCCAAGTTCACCTGATCGAATTTCAAAAAGACTAGCCATCGACTATATTTTTTGGTCTTAACTAGATTCATCTTAGTCGCTAAATTTGCTTCAATCTTGACTTTTTCCTTGGTCGCTAGATTCACCAAATTTTCTCTTTAGTCTCGACTAGGGGTGTTATCGAGCCGAGCCAAGCCCAAACCCCTCAGGCTTGAGCTCGACTCATTTTTGCTTCGAGGGATGCTCGGACTCGGGCTCAAGCTCGATGAACTCAGGGAAATGATGTTCAGGTTTGGCTCGAGGTGGTACTTAAGCTTGATTCAAATGTTCGAATGGCTCAAATAAGGAAAACACTGAACCCAACAAGCACCAGTGGTCCTGCAACCAATTTGGCAATGAAGGGAGGCTAGTTCGCTGTGTGTGGGTGTTGCGTCAGCGGTAGAGGCTGTTGGATTTGAAATT
>KK899254.1:0-19556 GCA_000696445.1 Aquilaria agallochum
ATTCTTTCCATTTCATTCCAAACAAGTTCTGAATGTATCCAATCATTCCAAACTGGTTGTGAGTGTTTCCATTTCATTCCATACAAGTTCTGAATGTTTCAATTCATTCTAAACAAGTTCTGAATGGTTCCATTTCATTAGAAACAACTTGTGAATGTTTCTATTCCATTCCAAACTAGTTATGAATATTTCCATTTCATTCCAAACCAGTTGTGAATGTTTCCATTTCCATTTCATTCCAAAAAAGTTATCAAACTAGTTGTGAAGGTTTTCATTTCATTCCAGAAAGGTTGTGAGTGTTTCCATTCATTCCAAACAAGTTGTGAATGTTTCCAATTACTTCAAAACTAGTTGTGAGTGTTTCCATTTCATTCCAAACAAGTTCTGAATGTCTCAATTGATTCCAAACTAGTTGTGTAAGTTTCCATTTCATTCCAAACGAGTTGTGAATGTTTCCATTTCATTCTAGACATGGTGAGAATCTTCCCGTTTCATTCCAAACAAGTTCTGAATGTTTCCATTCATTCCAAACTGGTTGTGAATGTTTCCTTTTCATAACAAATCAGTTGTGGATGTCTCCATTTAATTCCAAACAAGTTATGATTGTTTCGATTTCATTCAAAACTAGTTATAAATGCTGTCATTTTATTCCAAACAGGTTGTGAATGTTTCCATTTCATTCCAAACAAGTTGTGAATGTTTCCATTTCATTCCAAAAAAGTTCTGAAGGTTTCCATTCATTGCAAACTAGGTGTGAATGTTTCCATTTCATTCCAAATGAGTTGTGAATCTTTCCTTTTCATTCCAAACATGTTGTGAATATTTCCATTTCACTCTCAAGTAGTTGTCAATGTTTCCACTGCATTCCAAACATATTGTAAATGTTTCCATTCCATTCCGAAGAAGTTGTGAATCTTTCCATTTGATTCCAAACATGTTGTGAGTGTTTCCAGTTCACTCCAAACAAGTTGTGATTGTTTCCATTTCATACCAAACATGTTGTGAAGGTTTCCATTTCATTCCAATCAAGTTGTGAAAGTCTCCATTTCATTCAAAATAACTTGTGATTGTTTCCATTTAATTCCAGACAAGTTGTGAGTATTTCAATTTCGTTCCGAACAAGCTGTGAATCTTTCCATTCATTCAAAAATATTTGTTAATGTTTCCATTTTATTCCAAATGAGTTGTGAATGTTTCCATTTCATTCTGAACTAGTTGTGAATGTTTCTATTCATTCCAAGCTAATTCTAAATGTTTCAAATTCATTCCAAACATGTTGTGACTGTTTCCATTCCATTCCAAACAAGTTCTGAATGTTTCCATTTAAATGAAAACAAGTTCTGAATGTTTCCATTCATTCCAAACTAGTTGTAAATGTTTCCATTTCATTCCAAACAAGTTGTGAGTGTTTCCAATTCATTCCAAACAACTTGTGAGTGTTTCCGTTTAATTCCAAACAAGTTGTGAATATTTCCATTTCATTCCAAACAAGTTGTGAAAGTTTCCATTTCATTCAAAACTTGTTGTGAATGTTCCATTTCATTCAAAACTTGTTGTGAATATTTCCATTTCATTGCAAACATGTTCTTAATGTTTCCATTTCATTCCAAACAAGATGTGACTGTTTCCATTTCATTCCAAACAAGTTGTGAATGTTTCCATTTAATTCCAAACAAGTTGTGAATGTTTCCATTTCATTCCAAACAAGTTGTGAAAGTTTCCATTTCATTCCAAAGTACTTCTAAATGTTTCCATTCCTTCCGAAGTAGCTGTGAATGTTTCCATTTTATTCGAAACAAGTTATGAGTGTTTCCATTTCATTCAAAACAAGTTGTGACTATTTCCATTTCATTCCAAACAGCTTGTGAGTGCTTCCATTTCATTCCAAACAACTGGTTAATGTTTGAATTCGTTCCAAACTAGTTGTGACTGTTTCCATATAATTCCAAACAAGTTGTGAGAGTTTATATTTCATTCGAAACTAGATGTGACTGTTTTCAATTCATTCCGAACAAGTTGTGAATGTTTCCATTCATTCCAAACTAGTTGTGGAAAGTTTCGACTTCATTCCAAACTAGTTACGAATGTTTCCATTTCATTTCGAACAAATTTTGTGATTGTTTCCTTTTCATTCCAAACTAGTTGCCAATGTTTCCATTTCATTCCAAATGAGTTGTGAAAGTTTCCATTTCATTCCAAACTAGTTGCGAATGTTTCCATTCCATTCCAAACTAGTTATGGGTGTTTCCATTTCATTCAAAACTAGTTGTGAATGTTTCCATTTCATTCCAAACGCGTAGTGAATGTTTCCATTCATTCTAAACTATTTGTGAATATTTCCATTTCATTCCACACAAGATACGAATGTTTCGATTCATTCTAGACAAGTTGCTAGTGTTTCCATTTCACTCCAAACAAGTTGTGAATGTTCTCCATTTCATTCCAAGCAAGTTGTAAATGTTCCCATTTCAATCCAACCTAGTTGTGAATGTTTTCATTCAATTGAACCTAGTTGTGAATGTTTCGATTCAATCCAAACCAGTTCTGAATTTTTCCATTTCATTCCAAAAGAGTTGTGAATGTTTCCATTTCATTACAAACTAGTTGTGAATGTTTCCATTTCATTCCAAACAAGTTGTGAATGTTTCCATTCATTCAAAACTGGTAGTGAATGTTTCCATTTTGTTCAAAAAATGTTGTGAATCTTTCCATTCCATTCCAAACAAGTTGTGAATGTTTCCATCTCATTCCAAAAAAGTTGTGAATGTTTCCATATCATTCCAAACAAGTTGTGAATGTTTTCATCTCATTCAAAAAAAGTTGTGAATGTTTCCATTTCATTCCAAACTAGTTGGGAATGTTTCCATTTCATTCCAAACCAGTTCGGAATGTGTCCATTTCATTCAAAACCAGTTGCGAATGTTTCCATTTCATTCCAAACGAGTTGTGAATGTCTCCATTCATGCCAAACTAGTTGTGAATGTTTCTATTTCATTCCAAACATGTTGTTAATGTTTCCATTCCATTGCAAAACAAGTTGTGAATGTTTCCATTTCATTGAAAACTAGTTGTTAATGTTTCCATTCATTCTAAACTAGTTGTGATTGTTTCCTTTCAATCAAAACAAGTTCTGAATGTTTCCATTTCATTCCGAACTAGTTGTGAATGTTTTCATTTCATTGCAAACAAGTTGTGACTGTTTCCTTTTCATCCAAAACTAGTTGTGAATGCTTCTATTTCATTCCAACTGTTTCCATTCATTCCAAACTAGTTGTGAATGTTTCCCTTTCATCCCAAACAAGTTTCGAATGTTTCCGTTTCAATCCACAGAAGTTGTGAATATTTCCATTCATTCCGAACTAGTTGTGAATCTTTTTATTTCATTCCGAACATGTTGTGAATGTTTCCATTTTGTTCCAAAAAAGTTGTGAATGTTTCCATTTCATTAAAAACTAGTTGTTAATATTTCCATTCATTCCAAACTAGTTGTGAATGTTTCTATTTCATTCTAAAGAAGTTGTGAGTGTTTCCGTTTTATTCCAAACAAGTTGTGAATGTTTCCAATCATTCCGAACTAGTTCTGAATGTTTCCATTTCATTCCAAACAAGTTGTGATGTTTCCATTTCATTCCAAACTAGTTTTGAATGATTCCATTTCATTCCAGACTTGTTGTGAATGTTTCTATTTCATTTGAAACTAGTTGTGAATGTTACCATTCAATCCGAAATAGTTGTGACTATTTCCATTTCATTCCAAATAAGGTAGAAATTTTTACATTCCATTCCAAACAAGTTGTGAATGTTTCTATTTCATTCCAAACTAGTTGTGATTGTTTCCATTTCATTCAAACTAGTTATGAATGTTTCCATTTCATTCCAAACATGTTGTGAATGTTTCCATTTCTTTCCAACCATGTTGTGAATGTTTCCATTTCATTCAAACAAGTTGTAAATGTTTCGATTTCATTCCAAACTTGTTGTAAATGTTTCCATTTCATTCCAAACTAGTTGTGAATGTTTCCAATTCATTCCAAACAGGTTGTGAACATTCCATTTCATTCCAAACTTGTTGTGAATGTTTTCCATTTCATTCAAACTAGTTGTGAATGTTTCCATTTCATTCCAAACACGTTGTAAATGTTTCCATTTCAGCCCAACCTTGTTGTGAATGTTTCCATTTCATTCAAACTAGTTCTGAATGTTTCCATTTCAGCCCAACCTTGTTGTGAATGTCTCCATTTCATTCAAACTAGTTGTGAATGTTTCCATTCCATTCAAAATCTGTTGTGAATGTTTCCATAGCATTCAAAACTGGTTGTGAATGTTTCATTCATTCCAAACAAGGTGCGAATGTTTCCATTTCATTCCAAACAAGTTGTTAATGTTTCTATTTCATTCCAAACTTGTTGTGAATGTTTCGATTTTATTCCAAACAACCCGTGAATGTGTCCACTCATTCCAAACTAGTTGTGAACGTTTACATTTCATTTCAAACTAGTTGTGGATGTTTCCATTTCATTACAAACTAGTTGTCAATGTTTCCATTTCATTTCAAACAAGTTGTGAATGTGTCCATTCCACTCAAAACTTGTTATGAATGTTTCCATTTGATTCAAACTAGTTGTGAATGTTTCCATTCATTGGAAACATGTTGTGAATGTTTGCATTTCATTGAAAATTAATTGCGGATGTTTCCATTCATTCCAAACCAGGTGTGAATGTTTCCATTTCATTCCGAACAAGTTGTGAATGCTTCCATATCTTTCAAAATGCGTTGTGAATGTTTCCATTTCATTCCAAACTAGTTGTGAATGTTTCCATTCATTCCAAACTAGTTATGAAAGTTTCAATTGCATTCAGAAACAAGTTGTGAATGTTTTTGCATTTCAATTGAAACTAGTTATGAATGTTTCCAATTCGTTTCAAACAAGTTGTGAATGTTTCCATTTTATTCCAAACTAGTTGTCAGTTTTTCCATTTCATTCCAAACATGTTGTGAATGTTTCCATTTCAATCCAAACTTGTTGTGAATGTTTCCATTTTATTCAAACTAGTTGTGAATGGATTCTTTCATTCCAAACATGTTATGAATGTTTCAATTTCAATCCAAACATGTTGAGAATGTTTCCATTCCATTCAAAACATGTTGTGAATGTTTCCATTTCACTCAAAAGTAGTTGTGAATGTTTCCTTTCATTCTGAACTAGTTGTGAATGTTTCTATTTCATTCCAAAGAAGTTGTGACTGTTTCTATTTCATTGCAAACAAGTTGTGAATGCTTCTATTTCATTCCATACAAGTTGTGAGTGTTTCGATTTAACTCCAAACAACTTGGCAATGTTTCCATTCATTCGAAACTAGCTGTTAATCTTTCCACTTTAACCTAAACAAGTTGTGAATGTTTCCATTTAATTTCGCACAAGTTGTGAATGTTTTAATGTCATTCGAAACTTGTCATGAATGTTTCCATTCTTTCCAAACAAGTTGTGAATGTTTCCATTTCATTCCAAAAAGGTTGTGAATGTTTCCATTCATTCCAAACTAGTTGTGAATGTTCTCATTCATTCCAAAAAAGTTGCAAATGTTTCCATTTCATTCCAAACTAGTTCTAAATGCTTGCACTTCATTGGAAACAGGTTGTGATTGTTTCCATGTCAATCCAAACTAATTATGATTGTTTCCTTCTCATTCCAAACTAGTTGTGAATGTTTCCATTCAATCTAAACTAGTTGTGAATGTTTCCATTCATTCAAAACTAGTTATTAATCTTTCCATTCATTCGAAACTAGTTGTGATTGTTTTCTTTTCATTCCAAACAATTTCTGAATGTTTCCATTTCATTCAAAACTAGTTATGAATGTTTCCATTTGATTCTAAATGAGTTGTAAATGTTTCCATTTCATTCAAAACTAGTTGTGAATGTTTACATTTCATTCCAAACGAGTTGTGAATGTTTCCATTCACTAAAAACTAGTTGTGAATGTTTCTATTTCATTCCAAATGTGTTGTGAATGTTTCGATTCCGTTCCAAAGAAGTTTTCAATGTTTCCAATTCATTCAAAACTAGTTGTAAATATTTCCATTCATTTGAAACTAGTTGTGAATGTTTCCATTTCACTCCAAACAAGTTGTGAGTGTTTCCATTTCATTCGAAACAAGTTGGGAGTGTTCCCATTTCATTCCAAACTAGTTTTAAATGTTTCCAATCATTCCAAACTAGTTGTGAATGTTTCCATTTCATTCTAAACTAGTTGTGAGTGTTTCCATTTCATTCCAAACAAGTTGTGAGTGTTTCCATTTCATTCCAAACTTGTTGTGAATGTTTTCATTTCATTCCAAACTTGTTGTGAATGTTTCTATTTCATTCCAAACTAGTTGTGAATGTTTCCATCCATTCCAAGCTTGTTAGGACCATCCCTTAGTACTTGGCTTAGGCCAATAATATAGAGAAACACCAATTTAAAACATGAGGGACTTGTTTGAAAATGAGGATAAGGGTGCAAGTGTAAACGTAAGAAAGTTTGGGTTTTAGGTGTATATGGCTATGATGTTTCTGGCATAAAATAAAGTTGGAGGACTACAATGCACATTCAAACTAGTGATGCTATTGAAACTATGAAACTTAAGCTGGAAATTTTGGCCATGCAAATAAGTGCAAGGAGAAATGAAGAATTAGACCAATTTTTTTTTTGGTGACTTGATGGCCGGTCATGTTTGTCTTCCACCAAGGTTTATACCATTATTTATATGGTTTAATTAATCTTGGTAATTGCTGAAAATATGCATGGGATAATGACCATTTTTAGCCATTTTGATTAAAGCTTGACAATGTAGGCCATGAGCTAAGATTAATGCCAAAATGAACATGTATTTTAGTGACTAAAGTGAAGCCATGAATTCTCGAGGGGTGAAGTGAGCCATGAAAAATAGTTTAGGACCAAGAGTGTTATTAAGCCATTTTTGGTACAAGTGGCTATAACTGGTTAAGCATGATTCCACTTAGTAAATAAAAAAAAAAACTAGTTTCGGCCAAAGCATTCTCATTTGTGTCTTGACCGAGTATTGAAGGCATTGGGTTGTTCTTGGTGTTCTTAACATTTTGCTGCCGAATTGATGCCATTTACAAGCAATTGAAGCATTGAAAGCAAGAATTAGGCCTGTCTTCCTTGATTTCGGCCGAAGGTGACTTCCTTCTTCCTTTTCTTGAAGCTTAGTCTTGAATATATACATGGGCAGCCGAGACATTCATGGTTGTTTTTGGAATGTTGCTGCCATGTCCTTAATGTTTTAAAAGAAAGGATGAAAGCTTGAAGGTGTAATCAAGCTTGGAAGCATGGAAAGGGAAGGAAATAGTGAAGTTCATTCTCGGTCTTGAAGTGTTCAAGCAAACTCGAGACTATTCAAGCTCATATATTGAGGTAGGGTTTCACTGTTTACTTGGATTCTTGGTTATATTCCATGATCAAGTAAATAAAGTAACTAAGTGATGGTTAAAATTTGCTATGTGATCTTAGTTACTTGATGGGCATTATTGAGGAGATTCGGTCTATGATTTGGTTAGCTAATCAATTATGGGCATGTGTTAGAATTCCTAGTGAGGGAGGCCAACTTACTAGTGAATTTGGAGCTCTAGTGGAATGAGAGTGATGTTGTGAAGATGGAAGTGCAAAAAGTGCACATGGACACATGCTAGTAAATATGGCCGAATGTATCTTGTGGTGTGTGTGTGTGTTTGTGTGCTTGATTGTTTGTTTGTGTGTGCTAACCATTTGTAGAAAGCTTAGTTAGACTTATTATGTCTCAGTTGCTATATGTGTATATTGTGTTTTTTGTGTTTTTCGTAAGCTATGGAGGTTAAGTCTTGGACTTAACTAAATAGCCCTAATATGGTCGGTTGTGAATCCTACTGAGTAATTGTTACTCATTGCCCACATATTTTTTTGTTTCAGGGAAGGATATTCAGCTTGACTAGGTTTGCTTGAGTTGCTTGTTTGTGTGCTAGGTAGTACCTTTATTGCTCAAGGTATGTGCCAACTCAATCTTGGCTTGATTACTTGCATTACAAGTCTTATGGGTTAAGGCCAAAACTTATATTCTAAGTTNAATGCCTCCAAGCTAGTGATGCTTGTACTTAGGCTATTTTGTGTATATATGTAGCCTTGATTGTACATGGTTTTGTATGTACATATGTGGGATGCTTATGTGCCAAGTTATGTTAAGTTTATGAGCTTATGGTTATGTTTCATGTAAGAAATCTCTTCATATATTTTGTTTGGCCGAATATACATGTGCATGGAAACCTTGGTTTTCAAAACTACAAAGATGTGGGCTTCTTGCTTGTCATTCATGAAAGTAGCACACTTGATGAGCACACATCCTAGACACTTAATTGATTAAGTGTATGCCTTGCTTGTATTGCAAGTTATTGATTTACAGCCTCGCCTTGTGTTGCAAGTTAGTGGTTGGGCCCTACTTAAGCTGCAGGTAATTGTTCTAAAAAACTTATAAGCCTCCTGGGGCACCTCCCAGCTCTCAGCTTAAGAAAATAAGACTTAAAACTACCTAACAAATAATAGCCTAAATAAGAAGGTAGTTAATAACACCTGAACTTAAAAGTATCCAAATAACTCTTGGGGAAGAAATGGTGAGTGGCAATGAGAGTGCACAGGCTGGGGCCTGTGTGGGGTGTGACAAAACTAGTTGTGACTATTTCCATTTCATTCCAACCATATTGTGAATTTTTCCATTCCATTCCAAACAAGCTGTGAATGTTTCCATTTCATTCAAAACAAGCTGTGAATGTTTCCATTCATTCCAAACTAGTTGCGAATGTTTCCGTTTCATTCCAAAGAAGTTGTGAATGTTTCCATTTCATTCCAAACGAGTTGTGAATGTTTCCATTTTATTCCAAACTGGTTGCGAATGTTTCCATTTCTTTCCAAACATGTAGTGAATGTTTCGATTCCATTCCAAACAAGTTGTGAATGTTTCCAACCCATTCCAAACTGATTGTGAATGTTTCCATTCATTTCAAACTAGTTGTGAACGTTTCCATTTCATTCCAAAGTAGTTATGAATGTTTCCATTTCATTTCAAACAAGTTGTGAATGGTTCCATTTCATTCCAAACTTGTTGTAAACGTTTCCATTTCATTCTAAACTAGTTGTTAATGTTTCCATTCATTCCAAACAAGTTGTGAATGTTTCCAATTCATTCCAAACAAGTTGTAAATGTTTCCATTTCATTCCAAACTTATTGTGAATGTTTTCATTTCATTCAAACTAGTTGGGAATGTTTCCATTTCATTCCAAACACATTGTGAATGTTTCCATTTCAGTCCAACCTTGTTGTGAATGTTTCCATTCATTTCAAACTAGCTATGAATCTTTCCATTTCAACCCAAACAACTTGTGAATGTTTCCATTTAATTCCAAAAAAGTTGTGAATATTTGAATTTTAATTGAAACTTGTGAATGTTTCCATTCATTCCGAACAAGTTGTGAATGTTTCCATTTCATTCCAAAAAAGTTGTGACTGTTTCCGTTCATTCCAAACTAGTTGTGAATGTTCTCATTCATTCCAAAAAGGTTCTGAATATTTTCATTTCATTCTCAACAAGTTGTGAATGCTTTCACTTCATTGCAAACAAGTTGTGAATGTTTCCATGTCAATCCACACTAGTTATGAATGTTTCCCTCTCATTCCAAACTAGTTGTGAATGTTTCCATTCCTTCGAAACTAGTTCTTAATGTTTCCATTCATTCCAAATTAGTTGTGATTGTTTTCTTTTCATTCCAAAAAAGTTCTGAATGTTTCAATTTCATTCCAAACTAGTTATGAATGTTTACAGTTCATTCCAAATGAGTTGTGAAATTTCCAATTCATTCAAAAGTAGTTGTGAATATTTCCATTTCTTTCTAAATGAGTTGTGATTGTTTCCATTCAATCCAAACTAGTTGTGAATGTTTCTATTTCATTCCAAGCTAGTTGTGAATGTTTCAATTCCATTTCAAACAAGTTTGGAATCTTTCCAATTCGTTCAACTAGTTGTAAATGTTTCCATTCATTCCAGACTCATTGTGAATGTTTCCATTTCACTTGAAACAAGTTGCGAGTGTTTCCATTTCATTCCAAACAAATTGTGAGTGTTTCTATTTCATTCCAAACGAGTTCTGATGTTTCCAATCATTCCAAATTAGTTGTGAATGTTTCCATTTCATTCCAAACTAGTTGTGAATGTTTCCATTTCATTCCAAACAAATTGTGAGTGTTTCCATTTCATTCCAAATGAGTTGTGAATGTTTCCAACCATTCCAACCTAGTTGTGAATGTTTCCATTTCATTCCAAACTAGTTGTGAATGTTTCCATTTCATTCCAAACAAGTTGTGAATATTTACATTTCATTCCAAACCAGTTGTGAATGTTTCCATTTCATTCCAAACTAGTTGTGAATGTTTCCATTTCATTCCAAACTTGTTGTGAATGTTTCTATTTCATTCCAAACTAGTTGTGATTGTTTTCATCCTTTCCAAACTAGTTGTGACTATTTCCATTTGATTCCAAACATGTTGTGAATTTTCCCATTGCATTCCAAACAAGTTGTGAATGTTTCCATTTCATTCAAAACTAGCTGTGAATATTTCCATTCATTTCATAGAAGTTGTGAATGTTTCCGTTTCATTCCAAAGAAGTTGTGAATGTTTCCATTTCAATGCAAATGAGTTGTGAAAGTTTCCATTTCATTCCAAACTAGTTGTGAATGTTTCCATTTCATTCCAAACATGTAGTGAATGTTTCCATTCCATTCCAAACAAGTTGTGAATGTTTCCAATTCATTCAAAACTAATTCTGAATGTTTCCATTCATTTCAAACTAGTTGTGAATGTTTCCATTTCATTCCAAAGTTATTGTGAATGTTTCCATCTCATTCCAGACTAGTTGTTCATGTTTCCATTCATTTCAAAGAAGTTGTGATTGTTTCCATTTCATTCGAAACTTTTTGTGAATGTTTCCATTTCATTCAAACTACTTGTGAATGTTTCCATTTTATTCCAAACATGTTGTGAATGTTTCCATTTTATTCCAAACATGTTGTGAATGTTTCCATTTTATTGCAACCTTGTTGTGAATGTTTCCATTCATTCGAAACTAGTTGTGCATGTTTCCATTTCGGCCCAAATAGGTAGGGAATGTTTCCATTTAATTCTAAACAAGTTGTGAATGTTTCTATTCCATTCAAAACTTGTTGTGAATGTTTCCCTTCATTCCAAACAAGTTGTGAATGTTTCCATTTCATTCTGAAAAAGTTGTGAATGTTTCTGTTCATTCTAAACTAGTTGTGAATATTTTCATTCATTCCAAAAAAGCTGTGAATGTTTCCATTTCATTCCAAACAAGTTGCGAATGATTCCATTGCATTCCAAACAAGTTGTGAATGTTTCCATGTCAATCCAGACAAGTTGTGAATGTTTGCATTTCATTCCAAACAAGTTGTGAATGTTTCCATTTCATTCCAAACTTGTTGTGAATGTTTCCATCCCTTCCAAACTAGTTGTGACTATTTCCATTTCATTCCAAACATATTGTGAATTTTTCCATTTCTTTGCAAACTAGTTGTGAATGTTTCGATTCCTTTCCAAACAAGTTTTGAATGTTTCCAATTTATTCAAAACTAGTTGTAAATGTTTCCATTCATTCCAAACTAGTTTTGAATGATTCCATTTCATTCCAAACAAGTTGTGAATGTTTCAATTTCATTCCAAACAACTTGTGAGTGTTTCCATTTCATTCCAAATGAGTTGTGATGTTTCCAATCATTCCAAACTAGTTGTGAATGTTTTCATTTCAATCCAAACTAGTTGTGAATGTTTCCATTTCATTCCAAACAAGTTGTGAGTGTTTCCATTTCATTCCAAATGAGTTGTGAATGTTTCCAATCCTTCCATACTAGTTGTGAATGTTTCCATTTCATTCCAAACAAGTTGTGAATGTTTCCATTTGATTCCAAACTTGTTGTGATTGTTTCCATTTCATTCCAAACAAGTTGTGAATGTTTCCATTTCATTCCAAATTAGTTGTGAATGTTTCCAATCATTAAAAACTAGTTGTGAATGTTTCCATTTTGTTCCAAACAAGTTGGGAATGTTTCCAATCATTCCAAACTAGTTGTGAATGTTTCCATTTCTTTCCAAACTAGTTGTGAATGTTTCCTTCTCTTTCTAAACAAGTTGTGAATGTTTCCATTTCATTCCAAACTAGGTTTTCTTGAGTCCTTTGTAACTAGGTTTCCTAGGTGACTTGGGCTATGAATTTTGCTGAGTCTTTTACCTTAGTTTAGGCCTATAAATAGGCACATATTCTGGTTGTAAAACAATAGCCTTGACATGAGATAATATTGCTACTTTGGAGAGAATGTCTCTTTGGTTCTTTGTGGACTAGCTTGGTGCACAAGCGTGCTTGTGTTCTTGGTGTTCTTATACTTCTTGTTTCCAGTCACAGGTTGATTAGGGGTAGGGTTCTTCAAATCCAATCTCTTTGATGTCTTGTCGAGCTTGAAAAACATCTTGGGTGTGTTTCATGGTCTTTATAGCATCGAGGTTCGCATCTGTTGGTATCAGAGCCACAAGTTCCATTGAAGGACATATATTTGTGTTCTTGTTTATCTTCGGTTTTGTTTCAATTTTTTTCAGTAATTTCGTGTCTTAATTCTCTATTTCATTCCTTTTTCTTCTTGTTTCAGCTCTATCCTTTTTATTCCATCCTTGTTCAAGTCCAAAAATCACAAAAACAACAAAAAGAAGTCAATCTGTGTTGTCTAGTGTTCTCGGTTTCAATTTGTTTGTTCTTGTTATCTTTCTATTTTGTGTCCAGCCATATTAATCTTCATTGTTTTCTTTGTTTCCAGTGTCCTAGAGTCAAGAAAACACCAAAAAAATAGAAGGAACCAAGTTCAGGAAGTTTTGATATAAAAAAAGTTGTTTCAAATTGTGCAAGTTTCAATAGTTTCTTGTTTTGGCCGAATAGAAAACTAAATTTTTGTTTTTGGCAACAAGGAACTTCAAGGAGAAAGTTGTTTTAGCATCAGAATAGCAAGCAAAAAAAAGAAAAGAAAAAAAAAAGAAAAAGAACAAAGAAAAGAGCTTGCAAAAGGAACTTTTCTCAAAGTGTTGAATGTTTGTGCCCCAAAAACCTATCCCATTGTTTTTGAGCCAAAAAGCTTTCTTTGTGGTTCTTGTGATCATTAATTGCAAGAACTTCCTAGAGTCTTTTAAAGCTTGTTTAGCCCACCTTTTTTGGTGTCAAAATAGTTCTTCAAGAAATTAAGTTTTCTTGTGTGCTTTGAGGACAGTTTTCTTAGAACTATTGAGAACTCTTTGAATAGCAATATCTCACTAACAAATTGAGTGTTTGAGTATTCATGTTTTCAGTAAAACATGTGAGGTGAGTGTTTGTGAGGATCTTTGTTTTTTAGGAGTATGGAGGGCCAGGAGGATAGAAGGATGGAAGTGAAACACAATGAGGAGCCAACCATGAGAGATCTTCAAGAAACTTTCAATAGACTTGTGGGGAGGATTGAGGACATTGATTTGAGGTTGCCAAGGAGACCAAATCCTATCTTGCAACCAAGGAGAGGTCCAAGAAGAGAAGAACCCAAGGAGGAAGAAGGGCATTGGCTTGACCATGGGCTTCCAAGGATAGGGGAGCCAAGAGAGGACAACAGTCTAAGCTCCATCAAACTTTCCATTCCACCTTTCCAAGAGAGGAGTGATCTAGATACATATTGGGAGTGGAAGCAAAAGATTGAGATGGTGTTTAATTGCCATCATTACTTTGAGGAAAAGAAAGTTAAATTGGCTACCATAAACTTCACTAATTATGCTCTTGTATGGTGGAATCAGGATGTTACTTCTAGGAGAAGGAATGAGGAGGAGCCTATACACACATGGAGAGCCCTTAAAGCCTTGATGAGGAAGAGATTTGTTCCTAACTACTATACTAGAGATCAATGCCTTAAGCTTCAAAGGCTAGTACAAGGCCAAAGGAGTGCGGAGGACTACCATAAAGACTTGGAAATGACCTTGACCCGAGCCAACATCATGGAGGATGAGGAAACCACCATTTCTAGATTCATTAATGGTCTCAATCCTGAGATTGCCAGCAAAGTGGAGATGGTGCCTTATGTCAACATGGAGGATTTACTTTATCATGCCACTAAGGCTGAGAGGATCATCAAAAGGTCTAAGGCATCCAAGATGTCTCAAGGAGGAATTTCCACATGGAGGGAAGCATGGAGCAAGGATGCAAGAGAAGCATCCAAGCCAAAAGTGGAGGCCACAAAAGAAGACTTGTCTCGGCCTCAACAAGAAAAGTCAATCATGCTTGTTCCACTTTCACCACAAGAAGTGTTCGAGGATCAAAGAAGGCTTCAAAGTAAGGTTGAGAGAAAAGAAAAAGAGGGAAAAGTTGAGGGCAAGAGTGATGAGGGGAAAGTTGAGAGAACAACCGAGAGATTAAGTGAGAAAAGTGAACATGAGGAGAAGAAGAGTGGAGAGTTCCCGAGAGAAGAAATTGAGTGCGAAGTTGAGAGAAGACAAAAGTGCAATGAACCCAAGCCGAGTGAAGAAAGAAAGACCTACAGAGAAGCCATACTTTCATCTAACATAATGGAGTCTTCTTCTAGTATTGTGTTGTCTTCTTTTCAGGACTTAAGTGGATATGAACTTCAAGAATCAAGTGAGTTGCTGCCCATCTAAGAAGTTGGTGTTCCCAATATTCCAAGTCATATCCCATGCATCAAACCAACAAAGGAGGTTGAGAAGGAGCAATTTGAGGTAAGTCCAAGTGATTTCATATTCAAAAGTTTGCCTAACATTGTTTCTTATCCTATGGTTCAAGGGGATGAAATTGCTGCAACTCCACCCGAAGCCAGTAAGTGTAAAGGTGAAAATTTTGTGGTTCCTACACCAAAGGAAGATACTTGGAGACTAAGTCCAACCACTATAATGTATTTCTTCCTAACACCTAAATTTGATGTAGTTTTGCATGAAAATCTCAATCAATGTGTGTTTACTTGCAATGTTATTTTGAAGAATGGTTTTCATGAAACTAGATTAAGAGAAGGAAGTAAGCATGAAAATTTGACAAAATATGGTTTTAAGCCTTCTAATTCTTTGGTTTTGTCAAATCCTTTTTGGAATTGCCTGAGTTTCTCTAAAGAAAAATCTATTTTGGTGTCTATTGTTTTTGAATTTGTTAGTTTTGCATCCATTTCACATTGTTTTGTTTTGTCTCAAGTTAAATCTACTTCTTTGGAATGTTTCATGCATAAATTAGCTCATACACATACATTACATAAATTAGCTCATACACATACATTATATACTTCTTTGATTGCCATTCATGTTCAGCCCATTTTTATGAGTCAATCTTTAATTTCCAGCAAGCATTTCTTTACCTTGACACATGCATTACACAAACTTTTGAGCATTGATCTTTTTGCTTTATGTTCAAACCTGAAAGTTTTTATTTTGAGTGAAAATTTTGGTTTGAAATTCAGCCTTTTAAGGAGGTATGTTGAGTCCTTTGTTTTGTGTCACATCCCATGCACAAGCTTCATGCATTGTTGTGCATATACATGCAAAAATAAGTTTCCTACTAAATTGGTTTCACTCAATCCTATCTACTCCAATCTTGTTTCATTTAAAATGCTTAGGATTTTTGTGAAATTCGTGCATCCTAGTTTTGTTATTAGTCTAGACCACATTGTGTTCAATTCTTGTTTCTTTGAATGGCCTATGCAAACTATTGTCTTGACAAGCATAACTTGTGTTTTTCATAACTATAACACTTGTGCGAGTTTAGGTCCATTTGTTTTAAGTGCATATAGCATTCCTAAGGTAAATTCTTCCAACACTTTTCCTAGTTTTGGGAATAATGTTTTTGAGATGGCAAAGGCAATGAAAGTGATGCCTAGAGTTAAGATGAAAATTGTGCAAAATTTCAGATTTGTTATGCTAATTGCTTCTAACTTTGTTTTTGACCCTGGAGGTATCAAAATTATCATTGCATTTGGATATTGGTTCAGGTTTTTCACAAGATTAAAGCTCCATACACAAGCATTCCATTCTATTGGCGCTTATGTGAAAGGTAAGTGCTTATGTGTTGATTGTTTCATTGTTATTGATTCAATTCCTTTTTCTAATGCAGGTTTTGATTTGAGGATGAATCCTTCTAAGGAGGGGCGAGCTGATATGATCAAAGAACGCACAATCAAGGAAGGCGAGGACCGATTGGAGGTTTCTAGTGGACCAATGACAAGGAAGAAAGCTAAGGAGCTCTCAAGTGCACTACAAGCCTTTGTTTCAAGATTTTTCATGGAGAATGGACATGTAATTTCACAAGGAGCTACTGGAACATGCAAGGAATCATATGGATATGATGGCCAAGCTTGGATGTTGACAGGCTGGTGATGTTCTGGTAGAAAATTCATATCTTGAGCTAAACAGATCAGAATTGAGTGATTCTTGATTCATTAGAAAGCCAACTTCTATAGCTACAAATCATATGAAGACCATAAAACCCATTGTTTACCTTAAGGGGGTCCAATTTAGCTTCAGAGTCGCGATTTGCGAGTTATCGCTGGTTCAGAAGCAGTTGCAGTATGTTGGGTAAATCTTTGGCTTTAGATGTCCGTTTTGTGTGGTTCAAGTGTCATTTCAAAGATAAGAAAGAAATCTAAAACTTTCATGCTTTGAATTTTGAGAAATCATGGATGTGTCAAGCTCAAATTAAAGCTTGAAGTTGAAGACACAAGCAAGAACCACCCGAGAAGACTATTTTGGGGTTTTTATGGCCAATCTTGTGTTGTAACATATTTTATTTTATTTTCCTGAATATTTACATTATTTAGAATGTTATTTAGGCCATGGAAGTGATTCAGGTCACTTAGGATAAATGGAATTCACTGCACACCTTAAACATGTGTTAAAAGGGTGTAGGAATCATAGTTTGACTAGGTTTTCTTAAGTCCTTTGTAACTAAGTTTCCTAGGTGACTTGTGCTGCGAATTTTGCTGAGTCTTTTACCCTAGTTTAGGCTTATAAATAGGCACATATTATGGTTGTAAAACAACAGCCTTGACATGAAATAATACTGCTACTTTGGAGAGAATTTCTCTTTGGTTCTTTCTGGACTACCTTGGTACACAAGTGCGCTTGTGTTCTTGGTGTTTTATACTTCTCGTTTCTTGACACAGGTTGATTAGGGGTGGGGGTCTTCAAATCCAGCCTCTTTGATGTCTTTTGGAGCTTGAAAAACATCTTAGGTGTGTCTCATGGTCTTTATACCGTCAGGGTTCGCATCACATTCAATCCAAACTAGTTGGTAATGTTTCTATTTCATTCAAAACTAGTTGTAAATGTTTCCATTTCATTTGAAACTAGTCGTCAATGTTTACATTCATTCCAAAAAAGTTGTGAATGTTTCCATTTCATTCCAAACAGGTTGTGAAAGTTTCTATTTCATTCCAAACTAGTTGTACATGTTTCCATTTCATTCAAAACATGTTGTTAATGTTTCCATTCATTCCAAACATGTTGTGAATGTTTCCATTTCATCCCAAACAAGTTGTCAATGTTACCATTTCATTCCAAACAAGTTGTTAATGTTTCCATTTTAATCCAAACAAGTTGTCAAAGTTTCCATTTCATTCCAAACTACTTTTGAATGTTTTCATTTCATTCCAAACAAGTTATGAATGTTTAAGTTCCTTCCAAACTAGTTGTGAATGTTTCCAATTCATGCCAAACAAGTTGTGAATGTTTCCATTTCATTCCAAACAATTTCTGAATGTTTCCATTCATTCTAAACTAGTTCTGAATCTTTCAATTTCATTCCAAACGAGTTGTGAATGTTTCTATTTGATTCCAAACAAGTTGTGAATGTTTCCATTTCATTCCAAACTAGTTGTGAATGTTTCAATTCATTCAAAACCAGTTGTAAAGGTTTCTATTTTATTCCAAACATGTTGTGAATGTTTCCCATCCATTCCAAACAAGTTGTGAATGTTTCCATTTCATTCAAAACTAGTTGTGAATGTTTTCATTCATTCCAAACAAGTAGTGAATGTTTCCATTTCATTGCAAACAAGTTGGGATTGTTTCCATTTCATTCCAAACAAGTGTGAGTGTTTCCAGTTTATTCCGAACTAGTTGTGACTGTTTACAATCATTCCAAACTACCTGTGAGATTCCATTTCATTTGTAACAAGTTATGAATGTTTCCATTTCATTCCAAAACAAGTTGTGAATGTTTCCATTCATTCCAAACTAGTTGTGAAGGTTTCCATTTCATTCCAAACAAGTTGTGAATGTTTCCAGTTTATTCCAAACAAGTTGTGAATGTTTCCATTACATTCCAAACAAGTTGTGAATGCTTCCATTTCATTCCAAACAAGTTGTGATTGTTTCCATTTTATGCCAAACAAGTTGTGAATGTTTCCATTCATTCCAAAATAGTTGTGAATGTTTCCATTTCATTCCAAACTAGTTGTGAATGTTTCCATTCATTCCAAACTGGTTGTGTGTTCCGTTTCATTCCTAACAAGTTGTGAATGTTTCCATTGCCTTCTAAAGATGTTGTGAATGTTTCCAGTTCATTCAAAACTAGTTGTGAATGTTTCCATTCATTCCTAGCGAGTTATGAATGTTTCCATTGTTAGTGTTGTGCCCAAAAGCCAATCATGAGATGATTGTATTTTTGCACATTGGGTCATGATATTTTATTAAGGCATTAATCCGGCAATTATGTTTGTTGTTTTGTTTCTGCGTAACACAATAAACATAATTGTAACCCTAGAATAATGATATTCTCAAACTTCCCTAGTCTAGTATTATTGTGGAGCGGGTTACAAAAATACATAACGACTAGCATATGTGGAGACTAATCTGATATATATAGTCTACATATGGGTACAAGTTGGAGAACTTGTGTACTGGACCGACCCACCATGAGAACACTACATGGATCGTTATATGAGTGTCATAAGTGATTCTTATAGTGATCATGGTATATGTAGTCCTTCGACCTAAGATCATCAATGTTCCCTACATGTGAGTCATATACTTTGATACTTTCCTTTGTTGCTCGTAACTGAGTGAACTTGAAGGAGGTCATTGGGTATGTCACATATCATGCGGAGGGATTTGTATGATCAAGATGGGATTTGTCCCTCCTATGTAACGGGAGTGATATCTTCGGGCCCCTTGATAGAGTGAGACTTAGAAAATGCATGGCCATGCTCGGATGAGTTGATATANAAATTCGCAGGTCTCCTTGCCCTAGCCTTGCAAAAGGATAGCCACACTCTTCTTTTGCAATTCCTTGGAGGACGCAAGCTAGCATTGTGGGTGCAAGAGAAATGCATCTATCAGGACGTGGTGGAAACATGGTGATCCCGAGAGGCTCGTGAGGATACCATAGAGAGCTTGAACATGTCAACTATTCAGGTTTTGTGATTCGACTCTACAGTTGAGTGAGAGATCTCAACCGAAAATTT
>KK899254.1:20575-45925 GCA_000696445.1 Aquilaria agallochum
TGGTGATCCCGAGAGGCTCGTGTGGATACCATAGAGAGCTTGAACATGTCAACTATTCAGGTTTTGTGATTCGACTCTACAGTTGAGTGAGAGATCTCAACCGAAAATTAGGTATGAAAATTTTTGAATACCCGGTTTACCCCGTTTCACTTGGATCCTGGAGGGTTTCGGTTAAATTCTGCTGCGCTGTTTAGCTCCCGAAACCCAACATCAATTTCATTTCAAACAAGTTGTGAATGTTTCCAATCATTGCTAATTAGTTATAATTGTTTCCATTTCATTCCGAACAAGTTGTGAATGTTTCTATCTCATTCCAGAAAAGTTGTGAATGTTTCCATTTCATTCCAAACAAGTTGTGAATGTTTCCATTTCAGTCCAAACTAGTTATGACTGTTTCGATTTCATTCCCAATTGGTTGTGAATGTTTCCATTCCTTCCAAACTAGTTGTGAATTGACACGACCGCCTGTGCCCCTGCCTAGGAAGCCCTATGAGAGCTGGTCTCATGGTGGATTGCAATTGGCTAGTTGTGTATGTGTGCGGATTAAATCCCATGATACTAGTTGATTATCCTAGAATATGCAATATGCATGCTCTTAATGCTTTGACTTGGTTTATTAAAACCATAAAACATTAACTCGACCGAGTAATTTTCTACACAAAATAAATACAAATAGCCAAAGCATATAAAATTAACATTTGTGTGAGTTTACTTCACATAACAACTCGTGAGAACATTCATACATAAAGTAGACTAATGGCCTCACCCAAGAGCAATCCTAGAGTCGAGGACTCCTTATAACATAGACTATAGAGGCAACTAAAAGCACTGTATAAATACAAGTCTCTACTGAGATCTCTTTAACTTAACTCCCACCTCGGATATACGTCCAAGTGGTGAGTCTCAAAAGTCCTTTGCGAAGTGCTACTAGGCTCTACAGCCAAAGGAAGATACTAGTTAGTACTGTTACTTGACCAACAAGCCAACTAAATACACCATGTAGACTAGAATCACAAGGATTCTCAAATGCCGTACCTGTACACATAAAAGAACACTACCACGATAATCCTCAACGATTACCTAGTCCAACAACTTCAGTCTCTGCATAACAAAACTAGGGAGTGAGAATTTGATAATTCTTAGTAAGGGGTCTTCAGTGTACCTACAAGAAAATTACTAGGACTGGACATATGATGAACATATGTAACCTTGCTGTGGGCTCACATAGCATGAGGGTCTAATATATGCACATATAACTAGGCCATAAAGACCTCTTCTCAAACTAGTGCTCCTCACGGTGCATCACTCTGTGCCTAGCGAGTTCTGATCACTAACCTGCTCCTAGCAAGCCGAAGCTTAGTGGATGCAATCATGTAGCATTCCCATAGTCGTTATGCAGGGGAATTATGGTGGAACTTTGTAGACTAGGTCACAAGACCTCCTTTGTTGTAGACTAGATGAACAAGGTTTCGCCTTGCAACCTCGTGGCTATGGCACGGCTAGGCCGACAAGGGTTCTAAACCTCTCACCTGAGCTAATGCTAGCTAATTATGTTTGTTTGCAACATAGTTTTCTTGCTTGTTGCACAAGCAACCTTAGAACTCTACAAAACTCAAGGAAACTCTTATATTTTGTGGGACTTTCGGAAGTCTTGGAGTACGCCCGGAATCCTTAAACCCCTACGCACGCTAAGAACCCCCTTAGGTCTCAGTTGGATCACTTGAGCAAAATGTGAAAAATTAAGCATTCCTGTTTGTGGCAACACGTCACCACAGTTGGTAACGTTTTGTGAACTTTCGCTAGATTGGCGACGCGACGCTGGGGTCGACCTATAATTGGCGACGTGTCGCCAATCTAAAGAAATGCAGAAATTGGCGCATTTTGCTGCTATGAACTTTGGACGATTCCTACACATATCAAACATGCATGGAATGCCCCCAAATTTCATATACACATAGAACACGTTGCATAGAACATAACCAACTATCACAAGCTAAGCTATGATGTCTTGTAACATCAATCCAATCCTCCCAATTCCTCTAGTCCATCATAATTCAACCAAAACCTTTAACTAATGTCATAGCTAAGACCACTCGAATTCTTCAAGCAAACTCAAGCTATTGGCATTAAATGAATTTGAAAACATACTCCCCTTACCTCAACTCGAAGTAACACGCAAGAATCAATCCCCTTTTCATTCAGCCAAGCTCACCAAAGTTCTACACAAGTTCCAATAAAAAACAATGGGACCAAACGTAAAAACTATACTTTCTAACCAAAACCCAAGCTTCAAACTAACTAATAAACATGAATTCAATCAAGAACACGTTTCTTACCTTGTTCAAAAATAGGGGATAAGGAAAAACGTCCTTCCAAGCTGCAAAATCATGGTTTCAAGCTTGAAATTGGCTTCTCCAAGCTTATACACCTTGAATTGCACCTCTTGACACCAATTTCACTTGATTCCAAGCTTAATTTGAGAGAGAAATGAGTGAGGGAAGGATGAAAACGTGGTTATGGCAGCTTTCCCCCTTCTCTTTCCCTTCTTAAACGGTTACTTAGCATCAAGGTCACCAAGGTTTCAAGTTTAATGCAATTAAGTCCACCATCTTTGTAACTTAGTGATTCTTGATTAAATTCTTGTCTAATCTTTAAGTTTGAGTTAAGGTTGAAAGTTAAGTTATAAAAATTCATTTTAAAACACTCGGGACTTGTCCCGGCTATTTAGGATGCAAAACTACCATTTTTGCCCCTGAACTTCATTCAGTGCTTTATCTTTCTCAGAACTTAGTGAACATTGCTAAACTTCTCTATTCTTGCTATGTAAACATGAATTAAGGTTCTAAACTTAATTTAGATCACCTTACCTTCCTCAATTTTACATCATACTAGAAGGGCCATAACATGAATGCTTCTATTTCATTCCAAACAAGTTGTGAATGTTTCCATTTCATTCCAAACTAGTTGTGAATCTTTCCATTTCATTCCAAACTAGTTTTGAATGTTTCCATTCCTTCCAAACTAGTTATGAATTATGAATGTTTCCATTCATTCCAAAAGTGTTGTCATTGTTTCCATTTCATTCCAAACAAGTTGTGGATGTTTCCATTTCATTCGAAACTAGTTATGAATGTTTCCATTTCATTCCAAACAAGTTGTGAATGTTTTAATCTCATTACAAAACAGTTGTTAACGTTTCCATTTCATTCTAAAGAAATTGTGAATGTTTTCATCTCATTACAAAAAAGCTATGACTTTTTCCATTTCATTCCAAACATGTTGTGAATGCTTCCAATTCATTACAAACTAGTTGTGGAAGCTTCCATTTCATTCCAAACTAGTTGTGAAAGTTTCCACTCCTTCCAATCTAGTTGTGAATGTTTCCATTTCTTTCCAAACAAGTTGTGAATGTTCCATTTAATTCCAAACTAGTTGTGAATGTTTCCATTTCATTCCAAACTAGTTATGAATGTTTCCATTTCATTCCAAACAAGTTTTGGATGTTTCCATTTCGTTAGAAACAAATTTTGAATGTTTCCATTTCATTCCAAACTGGTTGTGAATGTTTCCATTCCTTCCAATCTAGTTGTGAATGTTTCCATTTCATTCGAAACAAGTTATGAATGTTTCCATCTCATTCCAAACAAGTTGTGAACATTTCCATTCATTCCAAACTAGATGTGAGTGTTTCCATTTTACTCCAAACAAGTCGTGAATGTTTCCTTTTCATTCCAAACAAGCTGTGAATGTTTCCATTTCATTCCAAACTAGTATTGAATGTTGCCATTCAATCGAAACTAGTTGGGAATGTTTCTATTTCTTTTGAAACTAGTTGTCAATGTTTCCATTTCATTTGAAACTAGTCGTCAATGTTTACATTCATTCCAAAAATGTTGTGAATGTTTCCATTTCATTCCAAACAGGTTGTGAAAGTTTCCATTTCATTCCAAACTAGTTGTGAATGTTTCCATTCCATTCCAAACAAGTTCTGAATGTTTCCATTTCATTCAAAACTAGTTGTGAATGTTTCCATTCATTTCCAAACTAGTTGTGAATGCCTCCATTTCATTCCAAACTAGTTGTGAATGTTTCCATTTCATCCAAAACAAGTTGTGAATGTTACCATTTCATTCCAAACAGGTTGTGAGTGTTTCCATTTCAATCCAAACAAGTTGTGAAAGTTTCCATTTCATTCCAAACTAGTTGTGAATGTTTCCATTTCATTGCAAACTAGTTGTAAATGTTTGCATTACTTCCAAAACTAGTTGTGAGTGTTTCCAATTCATGCCAAACAAGTTGTGAATGTTTCTATTTCATTCCAAACAATTTCTGAATGTTTTCATTCATTCCAAACTAGTTCTGAACGTTTCTATTTCATTACAAATGAGTTGTGAATGTTTCCATTTAGTTGTGAATGTTTCCATTTCATTCGAAACTAGTTCTGAATGTTTCCATTCATTCAAAACAAGTTGTGAATGTTTCTATTTCATTCCAAACAAGTTCTGAATGTTTCCATTCCATTCCAAACAACTAGTGAATGTTTCCATTTCATTCAAAACTAGTTGTGAATGTTCCCATTCATTCCAAACAAGTTGTGATTGTTTCCAGTTCATTGCAAACAAGTTGTGAGTGTTTTCATTTCATTCCAAACAAGTTGTGAGTGTTTCCAGTTCATTCAAAACTAGTTGTGATTGTTTACAACCTTTCCAAACTGGTTGTGAGATTCCATTTCATTTGTAACAAGTTGTGAATATTTCCATTCATTCCAAACTAGTTGTTAAGGTTTCCATTTCATTCCAAATAAGTTGTGCATGTTTCCATTTCATTCCAAACAAGTTGTGATTGTTTCCATCTCATTCCAAAAAAGTTGTGAACCTTTCCATTTCATTCCAAACAAGTTGTGAATGTTTCCATTTCATTCGAAACTAATTGTGAATGTTTGGATTCCTTGCAAACTACTTGTGAATGTTTCTATTTCACTCCAAACATGTTGTGAATGTTCTCATTTTTTTCAAAACTAGTTCTAAATGTGAGTGTTTCCATTTTTTTCAAAACTAGTTCTAAATTTTTCCACTTCATTCCAAATAACTTGTTGATCTTTCAATTTGATTCCAAACAAGTTGTGAATGTTTTGATTCATTCCAAACAAGTTGTGAATGTTTCCATTTCACTCCAAACATGTTGTGAATGTTTCCATTCCTTTCCGAACAAGTTTTGAAAGTTCCCAATTTTTTCAAAACTAGTTGTGAATGTTTCCATTTCATTCCAAACAAGTTGTTAATGTTTCCATTTCATTCGAAATTAGTTGTGATTGTTTCCATTTCACTCAAAACTAGTTGTGAACGTTTCCAGTTCATTCCAAACATGTTGTGAATGTTTCCAATTCATTGCAAACTAGTTCTGATTGTTTCCAATCACTCCAAACTAGTTCTGAATTTTTCGATTTCATTCCAAACAAGTTGTGGATGTTTCCATTTCATTCCAAACCAGTTGTGAATGTTTCCGTTTCAATCCAAACTAGTTGTAAATGTCTCTATTTCATTCCAAACTAGTTGTGAATGTCTCCATTTCATTCCAAACAAGTCGTGAACATTCCTACTCATTCCAAACAAGTTGTGAAAGTTTCCAATTCATCCCAAACAGGTTGTGAATGTTAGCATTTCATTCCAAACAAGTTGTCAGTGTTTCCATTCAATTCCAAACTAGTTGTGAATGTTTCCATATCATTTCAAACTAGTTGTGAATGTTTCAATTCCTTCCAAACTAGTTGTGAATGTTTCCAATTCATGCCAAACAAGTTGTGAATGTTTCCATTTCATTCCAAACAAGTTCTGAATGTTTCCATTTCATTCCAAAACAAGTTGTGGATGTTTCCATTTCATTCCAAACCAGTTGTAAATGTCTCCATTTCATTCCAAACTAGTTCTGAATGTTTACATTTCATTGCAAACAAGTTGTGAACGTTTCCATTCATTCCAAACTAGTTGTGAAAGTTTCCATTTCATCCCAAACAAGTTGTGAATGTTATCATTTCATTCCAAACAAGTTGTGAGTGTTTTCATTTGAATCCAAACAAGTTGTGAAAGTTTCCATTTCATTCCAAACTAGTTGTGAATGTTTCCATTTCAATCCGAACAAGTTATGATTGTTTCCATTTCATTCCAAATTTGTTGTCAATGTTTCCATTTCATTGCAAAACAAGTTGTGGATCTTTCTATTTCATTCCAAACCGGTTGTGAATGTTTCCATTTCAATCCAAACTAGTTGTAAATGTGTCCATTTCATTCCAAACTAGTTGTAAATGTCTCCATTTCATTCCAAACTAGTTGTGAATGTTTCCATTTCATTCGAAAGAAGTTGTCAACGTTTCCATTCATTCCAAACTAGTTGTGAAAGTTTCCATTTCAGCCCAAACAAGTTATGAATGTTACCACTTCATTCCAAACAACTTGTGAGTGTTTCCATTTCAATCCAAACAAGTTGTGAAAGTTTCGATTTCAATCCAAACAAGTTGTGAATGTTTCCATTACTTCCAAACTAGTTGTGAATGTTTCTAATTCATGCCAAACAAGCTGTGAATGTTTCCATTTCATTCCAAACAATTTCTGAATGTTTTCATTCAATCCAACCAAGTTCTGAATGTTTGTATTTCATTCTAAAAGATATGTGAATGTTTCCATTTGATGCAAACAAGTTGTGAATATTTCCATTTCATTCCAAACTACTTCTGAATGTTTCCATTCATTCAAAACTAGTTGTGAATGTTTCTATTTCAATCCAAACATGTTGTGAATGTTTCCATTCCGTTCCAAACAAGTTGTGAGTGTTTCCATTCCATTCAAAACTAGTTGTGAATGTTTCCATTCATTTTCAAACAAGTTGTGAATGTTTCCATTTCATTGCAAACAAGTTGTGAGTGTTTTCATTTCAGTCCAAACTAGGTGTGAATGTTTCCATTTCATTCCAAATAGGTTGTGACTGTTCCGTTTCATTCCAAAGTAGTTGTGAAAGTTTCCACTTCATTCCAAACTAGTTGTTAATACTTCCATTTCACTCCAACGAAGTTGTGAATGTTTCCATTCATTCCAAACTAGTTGAAAATGTTTCCATTCCTTCCAAACTAGTTCTGAATGTTTCCTTTTCATTCTGAACAAGTTTAGAATGTTCCATTTCATTCCAAACTAGGTGTGAATGTTTCCATTTCACTCGAAACTAGTTGTGAATGTTTCCATTCATTCCAAACTAGTTATGAATGTTTCCATTTCATTCCAAACGAGTTGTGGATGTTTCCATTTCATTCTAACTAGTAGTGAATGTTTCCATTTCATTTCAAGCTAGTTGTGAATGTTTCCATTTCATTCGAAACAAGTTCTGAATGTTTCCTTTTCATTCAAAACAAGTTGTGAATGTTTCGATTCCTTCCAAATTAGTTGTGAATGTTTCAATTTCATTTTAAACAAGTTGTGAATGTTGCGTTTCATTCCAAAGTAGTTGTGAATGTTTCTATTTCAATCCAAAGTAGTTGTCAATGTTTCCATTCATTCCAAACTAGTTGTGAAAGTTTCCAATCGTTCCAAAGTTGTAATGACTGTTTCCATTCCAATCCACAAAAGTTGTGAATGTTTCCATTCGTTCCAAACTAGTTGGGAATGTTTCCATGCATTGCAAACTAGTTATGTATGTTTCCATTTCATTCCAAACTAGTTGTGAATGTTTCCATTCCTTCCAAACTAGTTGTGAATGTTTCATTTCATTATGAACAAGTTTAGAATCTTCCATTTCATTCCAAACTAGTTATGAATGTTTCAATTCCATTCTAACTAGTTGTGAATGTTTCCATTTCACTCCAAACAAGTTGTGAATGTTTCGATTCATTCCAAACTAGTTGTGAATGTTTCCATTCCTTCCAAATTAGTTGTGAATGTTCCATTTTATTCCAAACAAGTTGTGAATCTTTTCATTTCATTCCAAACTAGTTGTAAATGTCTCCATTTCAATCCAAATAAGTTTTGAATGTTTCCATTCATTCCAGACTAGTTGCTAATGTTTACATTTTATTCTAACAAGTTGCGAATGTTGCCATTTCATTACAAACTAGCTGTGAATGTTTCCATTTCATTCCAAACTAGTTGTGAATGTTTCCATTTCATTCAAAACCAATTGTGAATGTTTCCATTTATTGCTAACTAGTAGTGATTGTCTACATTTCAATCTGAACATGTTCTGAATGTTTCTATCTTATTCCAGAAATGTTGTGAAAGTTTCCATTTCATTCCAAACAAGTTGAAAATGTTTCCATTTCATTCCAAACAAGTCGTGAAAGTCTCCGTTTCATTCCAAACTAGTTGTGCATGTTTCCATTCCTTCTAAACTAGTCATGAATGTTTCAATTTCATTTCGAACAAGTTGTGAACATTCTGTTTCATTCCAAAGTAGTTGTGAATGTTTCCATTATTTTCCAAACAAGTTGTGAAGATTTCCATTTCATTTAAAACTAGTTGTCAATATTTCCATTCATTCCAAACTAGTTGTGAATGTTTCCTTTCATTCCGAACTAGTTGTGAATGTTTCCATTCCTTCCAAACTAGTTGTGAATGTTTCATTTCATTCCGAACAAGTTTAGAATCTTCCATTTCATTCCAAACTAGTTGTGAATGTTTCAAGTTCCTTCTAACTAGTTGTGAATGTTTCCATTTCATTCCAAACTAGTTGCAAATGTTTCAATTTCCTTCCAAACGAGTTGTGAATGTTTCCATTCATTCCTAAAGAGTTGTGAATGTTTCCGTTTCCGTTTCATTTTGAACAAGCTCTGAATGTTTCTATCTCTTTCGAAAAAAGTTGTGAATGTTTCGACTTCATTGCATACAAGTTGTGAATATTTGCATTTCATTCCAAACTAGTTATGAATGTTTCAATTTCATTCCAAACTAGTTTTGAATGTTTCCATTCCTTCCAAATTAGTTGTGAATGTTTCCATTTCATTTCAAACAAGTTGTGAATCTTTCCATTTCATTCCAAACTAGTTGTGAATGTTTCCATTTCATTCCAAACAAGTTGTGAATGTCTCCATTTCAATCAAAATAAGTTCTAAATGTTTCCATTCATTCCAAACTAGCTGCTAATGTTTACATTTCATTCTAAAAAGTTGCGAATGTTTCCATTTCATTACAAACTAGCTGTGAATGTTTCGATTGATTCCAAAATAGTTGTGAATGTGTCCAATCATTCCAAACTAGTTGTGACTATTTTTATTTCATTCCAAACATGGTGTGAATATTTCCATTCCATTCCAAACAAGTTTTGAATATTTCCATTTCATTCAAAACTAGTTGTGAGTGTTTCCATTCATTCCAAACTAGTTGTAAATGTTTCCACTTCTTCCAAGCTAGTTGTGAATGTTTCATTTCATTCCAAACAAGTTGTGAACGTTCCATTTCATTCCAAACTAGGTGCAAATGCGTCCATTTCACTCCAACTGCTTGCCAATGTTTCCATTCATTCCAAACTAGTCATGAATATTTCAAATCATTCGAAACTAGTGGTGACTGTTTCCATTCCATTCCAAACAAGTTGTAAATGTTTCCATTTCCTTTAGAACTAGTTGTGAATGTTTCCATACAATACAAACTAGTTATGAATGTTTCCATACATTGCAAACTAGTTATGAATGTTTCCATTTCATTCGAAACTACTTTTGAATGTTTCCAATTCATTTCAAACAAGTTGTGAATGTTTTCATTCATTCCATACTGGTTGTGATTGTTTCCATTACATTCCAAACAAGTTGTGAATATTTCCATTCATTCCAAAATAGTTGTGAATGTTTCCATTTCATTCCAAACAATTTGTGAATGTTTCCATTTCATTCCGAACAAGTTCTGAATGTCTGCATTTCATTCCAAACAAGTTCTGAATGTTTCCATTCACTCGAAACATGTTCTGAATGTCTTCATTTCATTTCAAAGTATTAGTGAATGTGTCCATTTCATTCCAAACTAGTAGTTAAAGTTTCCATTTCATTCCAAACAAGTTGTGAATGTTTCCATTCATTCCAAACTAGTTATGAAGGTTTCCATTCCTTCCAAACTAGTTGTAAATGTTTCGACTTCATTCCAAACAAGTTGTTAATGTTTGTAATTTATTCCAAACTAGTTATGAATGTTTCAATTTCATTCCAAACTAGTTGTGAATGTTTCCATTCCTTCCAAACTTGTTATGAATGTTTCCATTTCATTCCAAACAAGTTGTGAATGTCTCCATTTCATTCCAAACAATTTCTGATTGTTTTTAATCATTCCAAACTAGTTGCTAATGTTTCCATCTCATTCTAACTAGTTGTGAAAGTTTCCATTTCATTACAAACTAGTTGTGAATGTTCCATTCATTCCAAAATAGTTGTGAATGTTTCCAATCATTCCAAACTAGTTGTGACTGTGTTCATTTCATTCCAAACATGTTGTGAACGTTTCCATTCCATTCCAAACAAGTTTTGAATATTTCCACTTCATTCAAAACTAGTTGTGAATATTTTCATTCATTCTAAGCTAGTTGTGAATGTTTCCATTTATTTTAAACAAGTTCTGAACGTTTCATTACATTCCAAACTAGGTGCAACTGTTTCCATTTTACTCCAAACTAATTGTCAATGTTTCCATTCATTCCAAACTAGTTGTGAATGTTTCCAAACATTCCAAACTAGTTGTGAGTGTTTCCATTCCATTCCAAACGGGTTGTGAATCTTTCCATTTCCTTCAAAACTAGTTATAAATGTTTTCATTCATTCCAAGCTAGTTGTGAATGTTGCCCATTACATTCCGAACAACTTCTGAAGGTCTTCATTCATTCCAAAATAGTTGTTAATGTTTCCATTACATTCCAAACAAGTTGTGAATGATTTCATTCATTCCAAAATAGTTGTGAATGTTTCCCTTTCATTCCAAACAAGTTGTGGATGTCTCCATTTTGTTCCAAACAAGTTGTTAATGTTTTCATTCATTCCAATCTAGTTGTGAATGTTTTCATTACATTCCAAACAAGTTGTGAATGTTTTCATTCATTCCAAAAAGGTTGTGAATGTTTCCATTTCATTCCAAACAAGTTGTGAATGTCTCCATTTCATTCCAAACATGTTCTGACTGTTTCCATTCACTCGAAACTAGTTGTTAATGTTTCCATTTCATTCTAACTAGTTGTTAATGCTTCCATTTCATTACAAACTAGTTGTTATTGTTGCCATTCATTCCAAAATAATTGTGAATGTTTCCAATCATTCCAAACTAGTTTTGACAGTTTTCATTTCATTGTAAACATGTTGTGAATGTTTCCATTCCACTCCAAACAAGTTGTGCATATTTCCATTTCATTCAAAACTAGTTGTGAATGTTTCCATTCATTCCAGCTACTTGTGAATGTTTCAATTTCCTTCCAAACTAGTTGTGAATGTTTCCGTTTCATTCCCAACTATTTGTGAATGTTTAAATTGCTTCCAAACTAGTTGTGAATGTTTCAATTTCATTTCAAACAAGTTGTGACTATTCCGTTCCATTCCAAACTAGTTGTGAATGTTTCCATTTCATTCCAAACTAGTTGTGAATGTTTTCATTTCATTCCAAACCAATTGTGAATGTTTCCATTTATTCCTAACTAGTTCTGATTGTCTACATTTCAATCCAAACATGTTCTGAATGTTTCTATCTCATTCCAAAAAAGTTATGAATGTTTCCATTTCATTCCAAACAAGTTGAAAATGTTTCCATTTCATTCCAAAACAAGTTGTGAAAGTCTCTGTCTCATTCCAAACTAGTTGTGCATGTTTCCATTCCTTCCAAACTAGTCGTGAATGTTTCAATTTCATTTTGAACAAGTTGTGAACGTTCTGTTTTATTCCAAAGTACTTGCAAATGTTTCCATTCCTTTCCAAACAAGTTGTGAATATTTCCATTTCATTTAAAACTAGTTGTCAATATTTCTATTTATTCCAAACAAGTTGTGAATGTTTCCATTTCATTCCAAACAAGTTGTGAATGTTTCCATTCATTCCGAACTAGTTGTGAATGTTTCCATTCCTTCCAAACTAGTTGTGAATGTTTCATTTCATTTAAAACAAGTTTAGAATCTTCCATTTCATTCCAAACTAGTTGTGAATGTTTCAAGTTCATTCTAACTAGTTGTGAATGTTTCCATTTCATTCCAAACTAGTTGCAAAAGTTTCAATTTCATTCCAAATAAGTTGTGAATGTTTCCATTCATTCCTAAAGAGTTGTGAATGTTTCCATTTCATTCTGAACAAGCTCTGAATGTTTCTATCTCTTTCCAAAAAAGTTGTGAATATTTCGACTTCATTCCATACGAGTTGTGAATGTTTGCATTTCATTCCAAACTAGTTATGAATGTTTCAATTTCATTCCAAACTAGTTGTGAATGTTTCCATTCCTTCCAAATTAGTTGTGAATGTTTCCATTTCATTCCAAACAAGTTGTGAATCCTTCCATTTCATTCCAAACTAGTTGTAAATGTTTCCATTTCATTCCAAACAAGTTGTGAATATCTCCATTTTAATCCAAATAAGTTCTGAATGTTTCCATTCATTCCAAACTAGTTGCTAATGTTTACATTTCATTCTAACAAGTTGTGAATGTTTCCATTTCATTACAAACTAGCTGTTAATGTTTCGATACATTCCAAAATAGCTGTGAATGTGTCCAATCATTCCAAACTAGTTGTGACTGTTTTCAATTCATTCCAAACATGTTGTGAATGTTTTCATTCCATTCCAAACAAGTTTTGAATATTTCCATTTCATTCAAAACTAGTTGTGAATGTTTCCATTCATTCCAAACTAGTTGTGAATGTTTCCACGTCTTCCAAGCTAGTTGTGAATGTTTCATTTCATTCCAAAGAAGTTGTGAACATTCCATTTCATTCCAAACTAGGTGCAAATGCTTCCATTTCACTCCAACAACTTGTCAATGTTTCCATTCATTCCAAACTAGTCATGAATGTTTCCAATCATTTGAAACTATTTGTTACTGTTTCGTTTCCATTTCCTTCAAAACTAGTTGTGAATGTTTCCGTACATTGCAAACTAGTTATGAATGTTTCCATTTCATTCAAAACTACTTTTGAATGTTTCCATTTCATTCCAAACAAGTTGTGAAAGTTTTCATTCATTCCATACTAGTTGTGATTGTTTCCATTACTTTCCAAACAAGTTGTGAATATTTCCATTCATTCCAAAATAGTTGTGAATGTTTCCATTTCATTCCAAACAAGTTGTGAATGTTTGCATTTCATTCCAAACAAGTTCTGAATGTTTCTATTCACTCGAAACAAGTTCTGAATCTGTTCGTTTATTGCAAAGTAGTTGTGAATGTTTCCATTTCATTCCAAACTAGTTGTTAAAGTTTCCGTTTCATTCCAAACAAGTTGTGAATGTTTCCATTCATTCCAAACTAGTTATGAATGTTTCCATTCCTTCCAAACTAGTTGTGAATGTTTCAACTCCATTCCAAACAAGTTGTTAATGTTTGCAATTCATTCCAAACTAGTTATGAATGTTTCAATTTCATTCCAAACTAGTTGTGAATGTTTCCATTCCTTCCAAACTAGTTGTGAATGTTTCCATTTCATTCCAAACAAGTTGTGAAAGTCTCAATTTCATTCCAAACAAGTTCTGATTGTTTCAATTCATTCCAAACTAGTTGCTAATGTTTCCATCTCATTCTAACTAGTTGTGAAAGTTTACATTTCATTGCAAACTAGTTGTGAATGTTCCATTCATTCCAAAGTAGTTGTGAATGTTTCCAATCATTCCAAACTAGTTGTGACTGTTTTCATTTGATTCCAAACATGTTGTGAACGTTTCCATTCCATTCAAACAAGTTTTGAATATTTCAATTTCATTTAAAACTAGTTGTGAATATTTCCATTCATTCCAAGCTCGTTGTGAATGTTTCCATTTCATTTTAAACAAGTTCTAAATGTTTCATTTCATTCCAAACTAGGTGCAAACGTTTCCATTTCACTCCAAACTAGTTGTCAATGTTTCCATTCATTCCAAACTACTGGTGAATGTTTCCAAACATTCCAAACTAGTTGTGAATGTTTCCATTCCTTTCCAAACAAGTTGTCAACATTTCCATTTCGTTCAAAACTAGTTATGAATGTTTTCATTTATTCCAAACTAGTTGTGAATGTTTCCATTACATTCCGAACAACTTATGATTGTTTTCATTCATTCCAAAATAGTTGTGAATGTTTCCATTACATTCCAAACAAGTTGTGAATGATTTCACTCATTCTGAAAGAGTTGTGAATGTTTCTATTTCATTCCAAAAAAGTTGTGGATGTCTCCATTTATTCCAAACAAGTTGTGAATGTTTTCATTCGTTCCAAACTAGTTGTGAATGTTTCCATTACATTCCAAACAAGTTGTGTATGTTTCCATTTCATTCCAAACAAGTTGTGAATGTCTCCATTTCATTCCAAACATGTTCTGACTGTTTCCATTTACTCGAAACTAGTTGTTAATGTTTCCATTTCATTCTAACTAGTTGTGAAGGCTTCCATTTCATTACAAACTAGTTGTTAATGTTTCCATTCATTCCAAAATAGTAGTGAATGTTTCCAATCATTCTAAACTAGTTGTGACAGTTTTCATTTCATTGCAAACATGTTGTCAATGTTTCCATTCCACTCCAAACAAGTTGTGCATATTTCCATTTCATTCAAAACTAGTTGTGAATGTTTCCATTCATTCCAACCTAGTTGTGAATGTTTCAATTTCATTTCAAACTAGTTGTGAATGTTTCTATTTCCTTCCCAACTAGTTGTGAATGTTTCAATTCCTTCCAAACTAGTTATGAATGTTTCAATTTCATTTCAAACAAGTTATGAATGTTCCGTTCCATTCCAAATTTGTTGTGAATGTTTTTATTTCATTCCAAACTAGTTGTGAATGTTTCCATTTCTTTCCAAACCAATTGTGAATATTTCCATTCATTCCTAACTAGTTGTGATTGTCTACATTTCAATCCGAACATGTTCTGAATGTTTCTATCTCATTCCAAAAAAGTTGTGAATGTTTCCACTTCATTCCAAACAAGTTGAAAATGTTTCCATTTCATTCCAAACAAGTTGTGAAAGTCTCCATTTCAATCCAAACTAGTTGTGCATGTTTACATTCCTTCCAAACTAGTCATGAATGTCTCAATTTCATTTGGAACAAGTTGTGAACATTCTGTTTCATTCGAAGGTAGTTGTGAATGTTTCCATTCCTTTCCAAACAAGTTGTGCATATTACCTTTTCATTTAAAACTAGTTCTCAATATTTCAATTCATTCCAAACTAGTTGTGAATGTTTCCATTTGATTCCAAACTAGTTGTGAATGTTTCCATTTCATTCCAAACAAGTTGTGAATGTCTCCATTTCATTCCAAACATGTTCTGACTGTTTCCATTAACTCGAAACTAGTTGTTATTTTTTCCATTTCATTCTAACTAGTTGTGAATGCTTCCATTTCATTACAAACTAGTTGTTAATGTTTCCATTCTTTCCAAAATAGTTGTGAATGTTTCCAATCATGCCAAACTAGTTGTGACAGTTTTCATTTCATTGCAAACATGTTGTGAATGTTTCCATTCCACTCTAAACAAGTTGTGCATATTTCCATTTCATTCAAAACTAGTTGTGAATGTTTCCATTCATTCCAACCTAGTTGTGAATGTTTCAATTTCATTCCAAACTAGTTGTGAATGTTTTTATTTCATTCCCAACTAGTTGTGAATGTTTCAATTCCATCCAAACTAGTTGTGAATGTTTCAATTTCATTTCAAACAAGTTGTGAATGTTCCATTCCATTCCAAACTTGTTGTGAATGTTTCTATTTCATTCCAAACTAGTTGTGAATGTTTCCATTTCATTCCAAACCAATTGTGAATATTTCGATTCATTCCTAACTAGTTGTGGTTGTCTACATTTCAATCCGAACATGTTCTGAATGTTTCTATCTCACTCCAAAAAAGTTTTGAATGTTTCCACTTCATTCCAAACAAGTTGAAAATGTTTCTATTTCATTCGAAACAAGTTGTGAAAGTCTCCATTTCAATCCAAACTAGTTGTGCATGTTTCCATTACTTCCAAACTAGTCGTGAATGTTTCAATTTCATTTCGAACAAGTTGTGAACGTTCTATTTCTTTCAAAAGTAGTTGTGAATGTTTCAATTCCTTTCCAAACATGTTGTGCATGTTTCCTTTTCATTTAAATCTAGATGTCAATATTTCAATTCATTCCAAACTAGTTGTGAATGTTTCCATTTGATTCCAAACTAGTTGTGAATGTTTCCATTTCATTCCAAACTAGTTGTGAATGTTCCAATTCCTTCCAAACTAGTTGTGAATGTTTCAATTTCATTTCAAACAAGTTGTGAATGTTCCGTTTCATTGCAAAGTAGTTGTGAATGTTTCCATTTCATTCCAAACAGGGTGTTAAGGTTTCCATTTCATTCCAAACTAGTTGTGAATGTTTCTACTCATTCCAAACTAGTTGTCAATGTTTCCATTTCATTCCGAACGAGTTTAAATGTTCCATTTCATTCCAACATAGTTGTGAATGTTTCAATTTCATTCCAAACTAGTTGTGAATGTTTTCATTTCATTCCCAACTAGTTGTGAATGTTTCAATTCCTTCCAAACTAGTTGTGAATGTTTCAATTTCAATTCGAACAAGTTGTGAATGTTCCGTTCCATTCCAAACTAGTTGTGAATGTTTCCATTTCATTCCAAACCAATTGTGAATGTTTCCATTCATTCCTAACTAGTTGTGATTGTCTACATTTCAATTCGAACAAGTTCTGAATGTTTCTATCTCATTCCAAAAAAGTTGTGATTGTTTCCATTTCATTCCAAACAAGTTGAGAAGGTTTCCATTTCATTCTAAACAAGTTATGAAAGTCTCCATTTCATTCCGAACTAGTTGTGCATGTTTCCATTCCTTCCAAACTAGTTGTGAAAGTTTCAATTTCATTTCAAAATAGTTGTGAACGTTCTGTTTCATTCCAAAGTAGTTGTGAATGTTTCCATTCCTTTCCAAACAAGTTGTCAATATTTCCAATTCATTTAAAACAAGTTGTCAATATTTCCATTCATTCCAAACTAGTTGTGAATGTTTCCATTTGGTTCCAAATTAGTTGTGAATGTGTCCATTTCATTCCAAACTAGTTGTGAATGTTTCCATTCATTCCTAAAGAGTTGTGAATGTTTCCATTTCATTCTGAACAAGCTCTGAATGTTTCTATCTCTTTCCAAAAAAGTTGTGAATGTTTCTACTTCATTCCTTACAAGTTGTGAATGTTTGCATTTCATTCCAAACTAGTTATGAATGTTTCAATTTCATTCCAAACTAGTTGTGAATCTTTTCATTCCTTCTAAATTAGTTGTGAATGTTTCTATTTCATTCCAAACAGGTTGTGAATCTTCCATTTCATTCCAAACTAGTTGTGAATGTTTCCATTTTATTCCAAACAAGTTGTGAATGTCTCCATTTCAATCCAAATAAGTTCTGAATGTTTCCATTCATTCCAAACTAGTTGCTAATGTTTACTTTTCACTCTAATAAGTTACGAATGTTTCCATTTCATTACAAACTAGCTGTGGATGTTTCGATTCATTCCAAAATAGTTGTGAATGTGTCCAATCATTCCAAACTAGTTGTGACTGTTTTCATTTCATTCCAAACATGTTGCGAATGTTTCCATTCCATTCGAAACAAGTTTTGAATATGTCCATTTCATTCAAAACTAGTTGTGAATGTTTCCATTCATTCCAAACTAGTTATGAATGTTTCCACGTCTTCCAAGCTAGTTGTGAATGTTTCATTTCATTCCAAACAAGTTGCAAACATTCCATTTCATTCTAAACTAGGTGCAAATGCTTCCAATTCACTCGAACTACTTGTCAATGTTTCCTTTCATTTCAAACTAGTCATGAATGTTTCCAATCATTCGAAACTAGTTGTGACTGTTTCCATTCCATTCCAAACAAGTTGTGAATGTTTCCATTTCATCAAAACTAGTTGTGAATATTTCCATACATTGCAAACTAGTTATGAATGTTTCCATTTCATTTGAAACTACTTTTGGATGCTTCCATTTCATTCCAAACAAGTTGTGAATATTTTCATTCATTGCATACTAGTTGTGATTGTTTCGATTACATTTCAAACAAGTTGTGAATAATTACATTCATTCCAAAATAGTTGTGAATGTTTCCATTTCATTCCAAACAATTTGCGAATGTTTCCATTTCATTCCGAACAAGTTGTGAATGTCTGCATTTCATTCCAAACAAGTTAACTTCTGAATGTTTCCATTCACTCGAAACAAGTTCTGAGTGTCTTCGTTTCATTCCAAAGTAGTTGTGAATGTTTCCATTTCATTTCAAACTAGTTGTTAAAGTTTCCATTTTATTCCAAACAAGTTGTGAATGTTTCCATTCATTCCAAACTAGTTATGAATGTTTCCATTCTTTCCAAACTAGTTTTGAATGTTTCAACTTCATTCCAAATAAATTGTTAATGTTTACAATTCATTCCAAACTAGTTATGAATGTTTCAATTTCATTCCAAACTAGTTGTGAATGTTTCCATTCCTTCCAAACTAGTTGTGAATGTTTCCATTTTATTTCAAACAAGTTGTGAATGTCTCCTCTTCATTCCAAACAAGTTCTGATTGTTTCTATTCATTCCAAACTAGTTGCTAATGTTTCCATCTCATTCTAACTAGTTGTGAAAGTTTCCATTTCATTACAAACTAGTTGTGAATGTTCCATTCATTCCAAAAAAGTTGTCAATGTTTCCAATCATTCCAAACTAGTTGTGACCATTTTCATTTCATTCCGTACATGTTGTGAACGTTTCCATTCCATTCCAAAGAAGTTTTGAATATTCCATTTCATTCAAAACTAGTTTTGAATATTTCCATTCATTCCAAACTCGTTGTCAATGTTTCCACGCCTTCCAAGCCAGTTGTGAATGTTTCCATTTCATTCTAAACAAGTTCTGAACGTTTTATTTCATTCCAAACTAGGTGCAAATGTTTTCATTTCACTCAAAACTAGTTGTGAATGTTTCCATTCATTCCAAACTAGTTGTGAATGTCTCCAAACATTCCAATCTAGTTGTGAGAGTTTCCATTCCTTTCCAAACAAGTTGTGAATATTTTCATTTCCTTCAAAACTAGTTATGAATGTTTTCATTCATTCCAAACTAGTTGTGAATGTTTCCATTACATTCCGAACAAGTTGTGAATGTTTTCATTCATTCTAGAATAGTTTTGAATGTTTCCATTACATTCCAAACATGTTGGGAATGATGTCATTCATTCCAAAATTGTTGTGAATGTTTCCACTTCATTCCAAAAAGTTGTGGATGTCTCAATTTCATTCCAAACAAGTTGTGAATGTTTTCATTCATTCCAAACTAGTTGTGAATATTTCCATTACATTCCAAACAAGTTGTGAATGTTTCCATTCATTCCAAAATTGTTGTGAATGTTTCCATTTCATTCCAAACAAGTTATGAATGTCTCCATTTCATTCCAAACATGTTCTAAATGTTTCCATTCACTCAAACCTAGTTGTTAATGTTTCCATTTCATTCTAACTAGTTGTGATTGCTTCCATTTCATTACAAACTAGTTGTTAATGTTTCCATTCATTCCAAAATAGTTCTGAATGTTTCCAATCATTCCAAACTAGTTGTGACAGTTTTCATTTCAGTGCAAACATGTTGTGAATGTTTCCATTCCACTCTAAACAAGTTGTGCATATTTCCATTTCATTCAAAACTAGTTGTGAATGTTTCAATTTCATTCCAAACTAGTTGTGAACGTTTCTATTTCATTCCCAACTAGTTGTGAATGTTTCAATTCCTTCCAAACTTGTTGTGAATGTTTCAATTTCATTTCAAACAAGTTGTGAATGTTCCGTTCCATTCCAAACTTGGTGTGAATGTTTCTATTTCATTCCAAACTAGTTGTGAATGTTTCCATTTCATTCCAAACCAATTGTGAATATTTCCATTCATTCCTAACTAGTTGTGATTGTCTACATTTCAATCTGAACATGTTCTGAATGTTTCTATCTCATTCCGAAAAAGTTGTGAATGTTTCCACTTCATTCCAAGCAAGTTGAAAATGTTTCCATTTCATTCGAAATAAGTTGTGAAAGCTCCATTTCAATCCAAACTAGTTGTGCATGTTTCCATTTCTTCCAAACTAGTCGTGAATGTTTCAATTTCATTTCGAACAAGTTGTGAACGTTCTGTTTCATTCCAAAGTAGTTGTGAATGTTTCCATTCCTTTCGAAACAAGTTGTGCATATTTCCTCTTCATTTAAATCTAGTTGTCAATATTTCAATTCATTCCAAACTATTTGTGAATGTTTCCATTTGATTCCAAACTAGTTGTGAATGTTTCCATTTCATTCCAAACTAGTTGTGAATGTTTGAATTGCTTCCAAACTCAGTGTGAATGCTTCAATTTCATTTCAAACAAGTTGTGAATGTTCCGTTTCACTGCAAAGTAGTTGTGAATGTTTCAATTTTATTCCAAACAGGTTGTTAAGGTTTCTGATATGATCAAGGAAGGCACACGTGGAGAAGGCAAGGACCCATTGAAGGTTTCTAGTGGACCTATGACAAGGAAGAAAGCTAAAGAGCTCTCAAGTGCACTACAAGCCTTTGTTTCAAGTTTCTTCATGGAGAATGGACATGAAACTTCACAAGGAGCTGCTGGAACTTTCAAGACACCATATGGAGATGATGGATATGCTTGGTACTCAGTTCTGGAGTGCTTAGACAAGTCACAAAATAAGGACACCAAGGACACCACTCAAAGTGCACCATTTGAGCCACCTTAANAATGCCGAAATAATATTGCTCTTTGGAGAGGTTTTCTTTTTGGTTCTTTGTGGACTGCCTTGGTGCACAAGTGTGCTTGTGTTCTTGGAGTTCTATACTTCTCGTTTCTAGTCACAGGTTGATTAGGGGTGGGGGTCTTTAAACCCAGTCTCTTTGATGTCTTGTGGAGCTTGAAAAACATCTTGGGCGCATTTCATGGTCTTTATACCATCAGGGTTCACATCAGTTTCCATTTCATTCCAAACAAGTTGTGAATGTTTCTATTCATTCCAAACTAGATGTCAATGTTTCCATTTCATTCCGAATGAGTTTAGAATGTTCCATTTCATTCCAAACTAGTTGTGAATGTTTTCATTTCATTCCAAACTAGTTGTGAATGTTTCCAATTAATTCTGACTATTTGTGAATGTTTCCATTTCATTCCAAAGAAGTTGTGAATGTTTCCTTTTCAGCCTAAAACAGTTGTGAATGTTTCAGTTTCGTTCCAAACAAGTTGTGAATTTTCCGTTTCACTCCAAAGTAGCTGTGAATGTTTCCATTCCTTCCAAACTAGCTGTCAATCTTTGCATTCACTGCAAACTAGTTGTGAATGTTTCCAATCATTCCAAACTAGTTGTGACTGTTTCCATTACATTCCAAACAAGTTGTGAATGTTTCCATTTCCTTTAAAACTAGTTATGAATGCTTCCATTCATTCCAAACTAGTTGGGAATGTTTCCATGCCTTGTAAACTAGTTGTGAATGTTTCCATTTCATTCGAAACAAGTTGTGAATGTTTCCATGTCATTCCAAACAAGTTGTGAATGTTTCCATTTCATTCCAAGCTAGTTGTGAATGTTTCCACGCCTTCCAAACTAGTTGTGAATGTTTGCATTTCATTCCAAACAAGTTGTGAACATTCCATTTCATTCCAAACAGGGTGCAAATGTTTCCATTTCACTCCAAACTAGTTGTCAATGTTTCCATTAATTGCAAACTAGTTGTGAAGGTTTTCCAATGATTCCAAACTAGTTGTGACTGTTTCCATTCCATTCCAAACATGTTGTGAATGTTTCCATTTCCTTCAAAACTTGTCGTGAATGTTTCCATACATTGCAAATTAGTTATGAATGTTTACATTTCATTCCAAGCAAGTTATGAATGCTTCCACTTCATTCCAACCAAGTTGTGAATGTTTCCATCTCATTCCAAAAAAGTTATGAATATTTCGATTTCATTCAAAAACAAATTGTGAATGTTTCAATTACATTCAAAACAAGTTGTGATTGTTTCCATTCATTCCAAAATATTTGTGATTGTTTCCATTTCATTCCAAACAAGTTGTGAATGTTTCCATTTCATTCCCAACTAGTTGTGAATGTTTAATTCATTCCTAACTAGTTGTGAATGTTTCAATTTCATTTCAAACAAGTTGTCAATGGCCCGTTTCATTCCAAAGTAGTTGTGAATGTTTCCTTTTCATTCCAAAGTAGTTGTGAATGTTTCCATTTCATTCTAAACAAGTTGTGAAAGTTTCCATTCAATCCTAACTAGTTATGACTGTTTTCATTTTAATCCGAACAAGTTCTAAATGTTTCTATCTCATTCCAAAAAAGTTGTAAATGTTTCCATTTCATTCCAAACAACTTGTGAATGTTCTGTTTCATTCAAAAGTAGCTGTGAATGTTTCCATTCCATTCCAAACAAGATGTGAATATTTCCATCTCATTGAAAACTAGTTGTGAATGTTTCCGTTCATTACAAACTAGTTGTGAGTGTTTCCATTTCACTCCAAACTAGTTGTGAATGTTTTAATTCCTTCCAAACTAGTTGTGAATGTTTTAATTTCATTCCGAACGAGTTGTGAATGTTCCGGTTTCATTCCAAAGTAGTTGTGAATGTTTCCATTTCATTCCAAACTAGTTGTAAAAGTTTCCATTTCATTCCAAACAAGTAGTGAATGTTTCTATTTTAGTCCAAACTAGTTGTGAAAGTTTCCATTTCATTCCTAAATAGTTGTGAATGTTTCCATTTCATTGCCAACTAGTTGTATATGTTTCAATTCCTTCCAAACTAATTGTGAATGTTTCAAATTCATTTCAAACAAGTTGTGAATGTTCCATTTCATTCCAAAGTAGTTGTGAATGTTTCCATTTCATTCCAAAGTAGTTGTGAATGTTTCCATTTTATTCCAAAGTAGTTGTGAATGTTTCCATTTCATTCCAAACAAGTTGTGGGTGTTTCCAATTCATTCCAAACTAGTTGTGAATGTTTCAATTTCATACCCAACTAGTTGTGAATGTTTCAATTCCTTCCAAACTGGTTGTGAATGTTTCAATTTCATTTCAAACAACTTGTGAATGTTCCATTTGATTCCAAAGTAGTTGTGAATGTTTGCATTTCATTCCAAAGTAGTTATGAATGTTTCCATTTCATCCCAAACTAGTTATGAATGTTTCCATTACATTCCAAACAAGTTGTGAATGCTTCCAATTGCTTCCAAACTAGTTGTGAATGTTTCCATTTCACTCCAAACTAGTAGTGAATGTTTCCATTTCATTTCAAACAAGTTGTGAATGTTTCCATTCCCTTCCAAACAAGTTTTGAACGTTCCCATCTCATTCCAAAAAAGGTATGAATCTTTCAATTTCATTCCAACCAAGTGGTGAATGTTTCCATCTCATTCCAAAAAGGTTATGAATATTTCCATTTCATTCAAAACAGGTTGTGAATGTTTCCATTATATTCTAAACAAGTTGTGAATGTTTCCATTCATTCCAAAATAGTTGTGAATGTTTCCTTTTCATTCCAAACAAGTTGTGAATGTTTCCCTTTCATTCCAAACTAGTTGTGAATGTTTCCATTTCATTCCCAACTAGTTGTGAATGTTTCAATTCCTTCCAAACTAGTTGTGAATGTTTCAATTTCATTTCAAACAGGTTGTCAATGTTTCCATTTCATTCCAAACAAGTTGTGAATGTTTCCCTTTCATTCCAAATTAATTGTGAATGTTTCCATTTCATTCCAAACAAGTTGTGAATGTTCCCATCTCATTACAAAAAAGTTATGAATCTTTCAATTTCATTCCAACCAAGTGGTAAATGTTTCCATCTCATTCCAAAAAAGTTATGAATATTTCCATTTCTTTCAAAACAAGTTGTGACTGTTTCCATTATATTCCAAACAAGTTGTGAATGTTTCCATTCATTCCAAAGTAGTTGTGAATGTTTCCATTTCATTCCAAACAAGTTGTGAATGTTCCCATCTCATTACAAAAAAGTTATGAATCTTTCAATTTCATTCCAACCAAGTGGTGAATGTTTCCATCTCATTCCAAAAAAGTTATGAATATTTCCATTTCTTTGAAAACAAATTGTGACTATTTCCATTATATTCCAAACAAGTTGTGAATGTTTCCATTCATTCCAAAGTAGTTGTGAATGTTTCCATTTCATTCCAAACAAGTTGTGAATGTTTCCCTTTCATTCCAAATTAATTGTGAATGTTTCCATTTCATTCCCAACTAGTTGTGAATGTTTCAATTCCTTCCAAACTAGTTGTGAGTGTTTTCATTCCATTCCAAACAAGTTGTGAATGTTTCCATTTCCTTCAAAACTAGTTATGAATGTTTTCATTCATTCCAAACTAGTTGTGAATGTTTCCAATCATTCCAAACTAGTTGTGACTTTTTTCATTTCATTCCAAACATGTTGTGAATGTTTCCAATCCATTCCAAATAAGTTGTGAATATTTCCATTTCATTCAAAACAAGTTGTGAATGTTTCCATTCATTTCTAGCTAGTTGTGACTGTTTCTATTTCAGTTCGAACAAGTTCTGAATGTTTCTATCTAATCCCAAAAAAGTTGTGAATGTTTCCATTTCTTTCCAAACAAGTTGTGAATGTTTCCATTTCAATCTAAACAGGTGGTGAATGTTAGTGTTGTGCCCAAAAGGCCAATCATGAGATGATTGTATTTTTTTTGCACATTGAGTTATGATGTTTTATTAAGGCATTAATCCAGCAATTATGTTCGTTGTTTTGTTTCTGCGTAACGTAATAAACATAATTGTAACCCTAGAACAATGATATTCTTAAATGTCCATGGTTTAGTATTATTGTGGAGCGGGTTACAATAATACATAACAACTAGCACATGTGGAGACTAATATGGGATATGTAGTCTACATATGGGTACAAGTTGGAGAACTTGTGCACTAGACCGACCCACCATGAGAACACTACATGGATCGTTATTTGAGTGTCATAAGTGATTCTCATAGTGATCATGGTGTATGTAGTCCTTCGACCTAAGATCATCAAGGTTCCCTACATGTGAGTCACATAGTTTGATACTTTCCTTTGTTGCTCGTAACTGAGTGAACTTGAAGGAGGTCATTGAGTATGCCACATATCATGCGGAGGGATTTGTATGATCAATATGGGATTTGTCCCTC
>KK899254.1:46791-100745 GCA_000696445.1 Aquilaria agallochum
CTTGATATCTTGGACAAAGGGACAATGGCATATATCGGGGATGATCATAAAGGTTTAGTCGAATCATCGACAATCTTGTCACTTTGGTAGCAATGATGTGTTGCTAGAGACCGCTCATTGCTTATGATCATAAATGTGATTTATGATCATTGCCAATGTGGTAATAGCCTATTGGGTCACACACATAAAGCTATTTGGATCATTAGAGTACATGGGCTAATAATTTGGGTTTTGGGTTCACAATAATTTCGTATTAATAATGGGCCCAATAGTTGAGCCATTATTAACCCAAAATTGAAGCCTAATTGGATTAGGGCTTTGAAACCCATTAGGCATGGGAGTTGAGTCTCACTATAAATACAACTTCTAGTGAGAAATTCGCAGGTCTCCTTGCCCTAGCCTCCCAAAAGGACAGCCGCACTCTTCTCTTGCAATTCCTTAGAAGACGCAAGCTAACACTGCGAACGCAAGAGAAACGCATCTACCGGCACGTGGTGGAAGCGTGGTGATCCCGAGAGGCTCGTGTGGATACCATAGAGAGCTTGAACACATCAACTATTCAAGTTTTGTGATTCGACTCTACAATTCAGTGATTGATCTCAACTCAAAATTAGGTATGAAAATTTTCGAACACTCGATTTACCCCATTTCACTTCGATCCTGTAGGGTTTCGGTTAAATTTGGCTGCGCTGTTTGGCTCCCGAAACCCAACAGATATCTCCATTTAATTCCAAACTAGTTGTGCATGTTTCCATTCCTTCCAAACTAGTTATGAATGTTTTAATTTCATTTCAAATAAGTTGTGAATGCTCCGTTTCATTCCAAAGTAGTTGTGAATGTTTCCATTCCATTACAAACAAGATGTGAATATTTCCATTTCATTGAAAACTAGTTGTGAATGCTTCCATTCATTCTATACTAGTTCTCAGTGTTTCCATTTCATTCCAAACTAGTTATGAATGTTTCCATTTTATTCCCAACTAGCTGTGAATGTTTCAATTCCTTCCAAACTAGATGTCAATGTTTCAATTTCATTTCAAACAAGTTGTGAATGTTCCATTTCATTCCAAAGTAGCTGTGAATGTTTCCATTTTGTTCCAAAATAGTTGTAAATGTTTCCATTTCATTCAAAACAAGTTGTGAATATTTCCATTCAATCCAAACTAGTTGTGAATGTTTCCATTCCATCCAAACTAGTTGTGAATGTTTCCATTTGATTCCAAACTAGTTGTGAATGTTCCCATTCATTCGAGGCTAGTTCTGAATGTTTCAATTTCATTTCAAATAGGTTGTGAATGTTCCGTTTCATTCCAAAGTAGTTATGAATGTTTCCAATCCATTCCAAACAAGATATGAATATTTCCATTTCATTGAAAACTAGTTGTGAATCATTCTATTCATTCCAAACTAGTTGTGAGTGTTTCCATTTCATTTCAAACTAGTTGTGAATGTTTCCATTTCATTCACAACTAGCTGTGAAAGTTTCAATTCCTTCCAAACTAGTTGTGAATGTTTCAAATTCATTTCAAACAAGTTGTGAATGTTCCGTTTCATTCCAAAGTAGTTGTGAATGCTTCCATTTCACTCCAAAGTAGTTATGAATGTTTCCATTTCATTCCAAACAAGTTGCGAATGTTTCCACTCATTCCAAACTAGTTTTGACTGTTTCCATTCCTTCCAAACTAGTTGTGAATGTTTCCATTTCATTCCAAACTAGTTGTGAATATTCCATTTCATTCTAAACTAGTTGTGAATGTTCCCATTCATTCCAGGCTAGTTGTGAATGTATCAATTTCATTTCAAACAAGTTGTGAATGTTCTGCTTCATTCCAAAATAGTTGTGTATGTTTCCATTTCATTCCAGACTACTTGTCAATGTTTCCATTCATTGGAAACTAGTTGTGAATGTTTCCAATCATTCCAAACTAGTTGGGATTGTTCCCATTCTACTCAAAACAACTTGTCAATGTTTCCATTTCCTTCAAAACTAGTTATGAATGTTTCCATTCATTCCAAACTAGTTCTGAATGTTTCCACGCATTGGAAACTAGTTATGAATGTTTCCATTTCATTCCATACTAGTTGTGAATGTTTCCATTTCATTCCAAACAAGTTGTGATGTTTGGATGTCATTCCAAACTAGTTGTGATTATTTTGATTTCATTCCAAGCTAATTGTGAATGTTTGCACGCCTTCCAAACTAGTTGTGAATGTTTCCATTTCATTCCAAAAAAAGTTGTGAACATTCCATTTCATTCCAAACTAGGTTCAAATGTTTTTATTTCGCTCCAAACTAGTTGTCAATGTTTCCATTCATTCCAAACTAGTTGTGGAGGTTTCCAATCATTCCAAAACTAGTTGTGACTGTTTCCATTCCATTCCAAACAAGTTGTGAATGTTTCCATTTCCTTCAAAACTAGTTGTGAATGTTTCTATACATTGCAAACTAGTTATGAATGTTTCCATTTCATTCCACCAAATTGTGAATGTTTCTTTTTCATTCCATACAAGTTATGAATGTTCCCATCTCATTCCAAAAAAGTTATGAATCTTTCCATTTTATTCCAACCAAATTGTGAATGTTTCCATCTCATTCCAAAAATGTTATGACTATTTCCATTTCATTCAAAACTAGTTGTGAATGTTTCCATTACATTCCAAACAAGTTGTGAATGTTTCCATTCATTCCAAAATAGTTGTTAATGTTTCCATTTCATTCCAAACATGTTGTTAATATTCCCGTCTCATTCCACAAAAGTTATGAATCTTTCAATTTCATTCGAACCAAGTTGTGAATATTTCCATCTCTTTACAAAAATGTTATGAATATTTCCATTTCATTCGAAACAAGTTGTGAATGTTTCCATTTCAGTCTAACTAGTTGTGAAAGTTTCCATTTCATTACAAACTAGTTGTTCATGTTTCTATTCATTCCAAAATAGTTGTGAACGTTTCCAATCACTCCAAACTAGTTGTGACTTTTTTCATTTCATTGCAAACATGTTGTGAATGTTTCCATTCCACTCCAAACAAGTTGTGAATATTTCCATTTCATTCAAAACTAGTTGTGAATGTTTCCATTCATGCCAAACTAGTTGTCAACGTTTCCATTTCATTACAAACTAGTTGTGAATGTTTCCATTTCATTCCCACCTAGTTGTGAATGTTTCAATTCCATCTAAACTAGTTGTGAATGTATCAATTTCATTTCAAACAAGTTGTGAATGTTCCGTTTCATTCCAAAGTAGTTGTGAATGTTTCCATTTCATTCCAAAGCAGTTGTGAATGTTTCCATTTCATTCCAATCAATTTGTGAATGTTCCATTCATTCCGAGCAAGTTGTGACTGTTTCCATTTCAATTCGAACAAGTTCTAAATGTTGTGACTGCTTCCACTTCATTCCAAACAAATTGTGAATCTTTCCATTCACTCTAAACTAGTTGTGAATGTTTCCATTTCATTGCGAACATGTTTAGAATGTTCCATTTCATTCCAAACTCGTTGTGAATGTTTCCATTTCATTCCAAACAAGGTGTGAACGTTTCCATTCATTCCAAACTAGTTGTGAATGTTTCCATTTCATTCCAAACCACTTGTTAATGTTTTGATTTCATTCCAAACTAGTTGTGAATGTCTCCATTTCATTCCAAAGAAGTTGTGAATGTTTCTATTTCATTCCAAACTAGTTATGAATGTTTCAATTTCATTCCAAACTAGTTGTGAATGTTTCCATTCCTTCCAAACTAGTTGTGAACGTTTCCGTTTCATTCGAAACAAGTTGTGAATCTTTCCGATGATTCCAAACTAGTTGTGAATCTTTCCATTTCATTCCAAACTAGTTGTGAATGTTTCCATTCCTTCTAAACTGGTTGTGAATTATGAATCATTCCATTCATTCCAAAAGTGTTGTCAACGTTTTCATTTCATTCCAAACAAGTTGTGGATGTTTACATTTCATTTGAAACAAGTTGTGAATGTTTCCATTTCATTCGAAACAAGTTGTGAATGTTTCTTCTGATTCGAAACTAGTTGTGAATGTTTCCATTTCATTCCAAAGATGTTCTGAATATTTCCATCTCATTACAAGAAAGTTGCAAATTTTTCCATTTCATTCCAAACAAGTTGTGAATGTTCCGATTTCTTTCCAAACTAGTTGTGAATGTTTCCATTTCATTCCAAACAGGTTGTGAAAGTTTCCACGCCTTCCAAACTAGTTGTGAATGTTTCCATTTCATTCCAAATAAGTTGTGAATGTTCCATTTCATTCCGTACGAGTAGCGAATGTTTCTATTTCATTCGAAACTAGTTGTTAATGTTTCCAATCATTCCAAACTAGTTGTGACTGTTTCTACTCCATTCCAAACAAGTTGTCAACGTTTCCATTTCCTTCAAAACTAGTTGTGAATGTTTCCATACATTGCAAACTAGTTATGAATGTTTCCATTTCATTCCAAACAAGTTGTGAATGTTTCCATTTTATTCCAAACAAGTTATGAATGTTTCCATTCATTCCAAACTAGTGGTGAATGTTTCGATTCATTCCAAACTAGTTATGAATGTTTCCATTCATTCCAAACAAGTTGTGAATGTTTTGATTCATTCCAAACAAGTTGTGAATGTTTCCATTCATTCCAAAATAGCTGTGAATGTTTCCGTTTCATTCCAAAACAAGATGTTTCCATTTCATTCCAAACAGGTTGTGAATGTCTCCATTTCATTCCAAACAGGTTCTGAATGTTTTCATTCATTCCAAACAAGTTGTTAATGTTCCCATTTCATTCTAACTAGTTGTGAAAGTTTCCAATCATTCCAACCTAGTTGTGACTATTTTCATTCCATTCCAACCATGTTGTCAATGCTTCCATTCCAATCCAACCAAGTTATGAATATTTCCATTTCATTCAAAAGTAGTTGTGAATGTTTCCATTCATTCCAAACTGGTTGTGAATGTTTCCATTTCGATCCGAACAAGTTGTGAATTTTGGAATGGAACATTTCATTCCAAACTAGTTGTGAGTGTTTCAATTCCTTCCAAACTAGTTGTGAATGTTTCAATTTCATTTCAAACAAGTTGTGAGTGTTCCGTTTCATTCCGAAGTAGTTGTAATGTTTCCATTTCATTCCAAACTAGCTATCAATCTTTCCATTCATTTCAAACTAGTTGTGAATGTTTCCAATCATTCCAATCTAGTTGTGACTGTTTCCAATCAATTCCAAATAGGTTGTGAATGTTTCATTTCTTTCAAAACTAGTTGTGAATGTTTCCATTCGTTCCAAACTAGTTGTGAATGTTTCCATGCATTGCAAACTAGTTATGAATGTTTCCATTTCATTCCACACTGGTTGTGAATGTTAATTCATTCCAAACTAGTTGTGAATGTTTCCATTCCTTCCAAACTAGATATGAATATTTCATTTCATTCCGAACACATTTAGAATGTTCCATTTCATTCCAAACTAGTTGTGAATGTTTCCATTTCATTATAACTAGTTGTGAACGTTTTCACTTCATTCCAAACAAGTTGTGAACGTTTTCGCTTCATTCCAAACAAGTTGTGAATGTTTTGATTTCATTCCAAACAAGTTGTGAATCTTTCTATTCATTCCTAAAGAGTTGTGAATGTTTGCATTTCATTCCAAACAAGTTTTGAATGTTTCTCTATCATTCCAAAAATGTTGTGAATATTTCCACTTCATTCCTAATAAGTTGTGAATGTTTGCATTTCATTCCAAACTAGTTATGAATGTTTCAATTTCATTCCAAACTAGTTGTGACTATTTCCATTCATTCCAAACTAGTTGTGAATCTTTCCACTTCATTCCAAACTAGTTGTGAATCTTTCCATATCATTCCAAACTAGTTGTGAATGTTTCCATTTCATTCCAAACTAGTTGTGAATGTTTCCGTTGATTCCAGACTAGTTGTGAATGTTTCCATTTCATTCCAAATGGGTTGTGAATGTTTCCTTTTGATTCTAACTAGTTGTGAATGTTTCCATTTCATTCCAAACTAGTTGTGAATGTTTCCATTTCATTCCAAACTAGTTGTGAATGCTTCTGATGCGAACCCCGATTGTATAAAGACCATGAAACGCGCCAAAGATGTTTTTCAAGCTCCACAAGACATCAAAGAGACTAGATTTGAAGACCCCCACCCCTAATCAACCTATGACTAGAAACGAGAAGTATAAGAACACCAAGAACACAAGCACACTTGTGCACCAAGGTAGTCAACAAAGCAATAAAGAGAAATTCTCACCAAATAGCAATATTATTTCAAGTCAAATCTGTTTTTTACAACCAGAATTTGTACCTATTTAGAGGCCTAAAATATTGTAAAAGACTCAACAAAATTCGCAGTCCAAGTCACCTAGGAAACCTAGATACAAAAGACTTAAGAAAACCTAGTCAAACTAGGATTCCTACACCCTTTTAACACATGTTTAAGGTGTGCAGCGATTTTCATTTATCCTAAGTGACCTGAATCACTTCCATGGCTTAAATAACATCCTAAATAATGTAAATAATCAGGAAAATAAAATAAGATACATTACAACAAAATATTGGCCATCAAAACCCCAAAATAGTCTTCTCAGGTGGTTCTTGCTTGTGTCTTCAACTTCAAGCTGAAATTTGAACTTGATGCAGCCATGCTTTCTCAAAATGCAAAGCATAAAAGTTGTAGATATATTTCTCAAATTTGAAATGACACCTAAACCACACAAAACAGACATCTAAACCCAAAGATATACTCAAAATACTGCAACTTCTTCCGAACTTGTGATAACTCACAAATCACAATTTTGAAGCTGAATTGGACCTCTTTAACGTGAAAAATGTTTCATGATCTTCATATGATTTGTAGCTCCAGATGTTAGCTTTCCAATGAATCAAGAATCACTCAATTCTGATCTGTTTATCTCAAGATATGAATTTTCTACCAGAACATCGCCAATCTGTCAACATCCAAGCTTGGCCATCATCTCCATATGATTCCTTCCATGTTCCAGCAGCACCTTTCAAAATTCCAAGCCCACTCTCTATGAAAAAGCTTGAGACAAAAGCTGGAAGTGCACTAGTGAGCTCCTTAGCCTCCTTCCTTGTCAATGGTCCACTAGTTATCTTCAATGGATCCTTGCTATCCTTGGTTGTGCCTTCTTTGATTGTATCAGCTTCCATTCATTCCAAACTAGTTGTGAATGTCTCCATTTCATTCCAAAACAAGTTGTGAATGTTTCCATTTCAATCCAAACTAGTTATGAATATTTCAATTTCATTCCAAACTAGTTGTGAATGTTTTCATTCATTCCAAACTAGTTATGAATGTTTCCACTCCTTCCAAACTAGTTGTGATGTGAAAGTTTCCATTTCATTCCGAACAAGTTTAGAACTTTCCATTTCATTCTAAACTAGTTGTGAATGTTTCCATTTCATTCCAAATGAGTTGTGAATGTTTCCATTCATTCCAAACTAGTTGTGAATGTTTCCATTTCAATCCAAATGATTTTTGAATGTTTCCATCTAATTCTAACTAGTAGTGAATGTTTACATTTCATTCCAAACTAATTGTGAATGTTTCCATTTCATTCCAAACAAGTTGTGAATGTTTCGTTTTCATTCCAAACTAGTTGTGAATGTTTCAATTCCATCCAAACTAGTTGTGAATGTTTCAATTTCATTTCAAACAAGTTGTGAGTGTTCCGTTTCATTCCAAAGTTGTTGTGAATGTTTTCATTTCATTCCAAACTAGCTGTCAATGTTTCCATACATTCCAAACTAGTTGTGAACATTACCCAATCATTCGAGACTAGTTGTGACTATTTTGATTCCCTTCCAAACAGGTTCTGAATATTTCCATTTCCTTCAAAACTAGTTGTGAATGCTTCCATTCATTCCAAACTAGTTGTGGATGTTTCCATGCATTGCAAACTAGTTATGAATGTTTCCATTTCATTCCAAGCTAGTTGTGAATGTTTCTATTCATTCTAAACTAGTTGTGAATGTTTCCATTCCTTCTAAACTAGTTGTGAATGTTTCATTTCATTCCGAACAAGCTTAGAACGTTCCATTTCATTCCAAACTAGATGTGAATGTTTCCATTTCATTCTAACTAGTTGTGAATGTTTCTATTTCATTCCAAACTAGTTGTGAATTTTTCAATTTCATTCCAACTGGTTGTGAATATTTCCATTCACTCCTAAAGAGTTGTGAATGTTTCTATCACATTCCTAAATAATTGTGAATCTTTCCATTACATTCCAAACAAGTTGTGAATGTTTTCATTCATTCCAAAATAGTTGTGAATGTTTCCATTTCATTCCAAACAATTTGTGAATGTGTCCATTTCATTCCAAACTAGTTCTGAATGTTTCCATTACATTCAAAACAAGATTCCAAAATAGTTGTGAATGTTTCCATTTCATTCCAAACTAGTTGTGAAAGTTTCTATTCATTCCAAACATGTTCTGAACGATTCCATTCACTCGAAACTAGTTGTTAATGTTTCCATTTCATTTTAAGTAGTTATGAATGCTTCCATTTCATTACAAACTAGTTTTTAATGTTTCGATTCACTCCAAAATAGTTGTGAATGTTTCCAATCATTCAAAACTAGTTGTGACAGTTTTCATTTCATTGCAAACATGTTGTGAATGTTTCCATTCTACTCAAAACAAGTTGTGCATATTTCCATTTCATTCAAAACTAGTTGTGAATGTTTCCATTCATTCCAACCCAGTTGTGAATGTTTCAATTTCATTCCAAACTAGTTGGGAATGTTTCCATTTCATTTCCAACTAGTTGTGAATGTTTCAATTCCTTCCAAACTAGTTGCGAATGTTTCAATTTCATTTCAAACGAGTTGTGAACGTTCCGTTCCATTCCAAAGTAGTTGTGAATGTTTCCATTTCATTCCATACTAGTTGTGAATGTTTCCATTTCATTCCAAGCCAGTTGTGAATGTTTCCATTCATTCCTAAGTAGGTGTGACTGTTTACATTTCAATCCGAACATGTTTTGAATGTTTTTATCTCATTCAAAAAAAGTTTTGAATGTTTCCATTTCATTCCAAATAAGTTGTGAAAGTTTCCATTTCATTCCAAACAAGTAGTGAAAGTCTCTATTTCATTCCGAACTAGTTGTGCACGTTTCCATTCCTTCCAAACTAGTTATGAATGTTTCCATTTCATTTCAAACAAGTTGTGAACGTTCTGTTGCATTCCAAAGTAGTTGTGAATGTTTCCATTCCTTTCCAAACAAGTTGTGAATATTTCCATTTCATTTAAAACTAGTTGTCAATGTTTCCATTCATTCAAAACTAGTTGTGAATGTTTCCATTCATTCCAACCTAGTTGTGAATGTTTCAATTTCATTCCAAACTAGTTGTGAATGTTTCCATTTCATTCCAAACTAGTTGTGAATGTTTCAATTCCTTCCAAACTAGATGCGATTGTTTCAATTTCATTTCAAACTAGTTGTGAACGTTCTGTTGCATTCCAAAGTAGTTGTGAATGTTTCCATTCCTTTCCAAACAAGTTGTGAATATTTCCATTTCATTTAAAACTAGTTGTCAGTGTTTCCATTCATTCAAAACTAGTTGTGAATGTTTCCATTCATTCCAACCTAGTTGTGAATGTTTCAATTTCATTCCAAACTAGTAGTGAATGTTTCCATTTCATTCCAAACTAGTTGTGAATGTTTCAATTCCTTCCAAACTAGATGCGATTGTTTCAATTTCATTACAAACAAGTTGTGAATGTTCCGTTTCATTCCGAAGTAGTTGTGAACGTTTTCATTTCATTCCAAACAGGTTTTAAGGTTTCCATTTCATTCCAAACAAGTTGTGAATGTTTCCTTTTTATTCCAAACAAGTTGTCAATGTTTCCATTTCATTCCGAACAAGTTTAGAATGTTCCATTTCATTCCAAACTAGTTGTGAATCTTTCCAATTCATTCCAAACGAGTTGTGAATGGTTCCATTTCATTCTAACCAGTTGTGAATGTTTCCATTTCAATCTAACTAGTTGTGAATGTTTCCATTTAATTCTAACTAGTTGTGAATGTTTCCATTTCATTCCAAGCAAGTTATGAGTGTTTACTTTTCAGCCCAAACTAGTTGTGATTGTTTCAATTCCTTCCAACATAGTTGTCAATGTTTCAATATCATTCCAAAAAAAGTTGTGAATGTTCCTTTTCATTACAATATAGCTGTGAATATTTCCATTTCTTCCAAACTAGTTGTCAATGTTTCCATTCACTGCAAACAAGTTGTGAATGTTTCCAATCATTCCAAACTAGTTGTGACTGTTTCCATTCCATTCCAAACAAGTTGTGAATGTTTCTGTTTCCTTCAAAACTAGTTTTGAATGTTTCGATTTCTTTCAAAACTAGTTGTGAATGTTTCCATTCATTCCATACTAGTTGTGAATGTCTCCATGCATTGCAAACTAGTTATGAATGTTTCCATTTCATTCCAAACTAGTTGTGAATGTTGGCATTTCATTCCACACAAGTTGAGAATGTTGCCATGTCATTCCAAACAAGTTGTGAATGTTTCCATTTCATTCCAAGCTAGTTGTGAATGTTTCCACCCCTTCCAAACTAGTTGTGAATGTTTCCATTTCATTCCAAACAAGTTGTGAACATTCTATTTCATTCCAAACAAGGTGCAAATGTTTCCATTTCACTCCAAACTAGTTGTCAATGTTTCCATTAATTGCAAACTAGTTGCGAAGGTTTTGAAATAATTCTAAACTAGTTGTGACTGTTTCCATTCCATTCCAAACAGGTTGTGAATGTTTCCATTTCTTTCAAAACTAGTTGTGAATGTTTCCATACATTGCAAACTAGTTATGAATGTTTACATTCCATTCCAAACAAGTTGTGAATGTTTCCATTTCATTCCAACCAAGTTGTGAATGTTCCCATCTCATTCCAAAAAAGTTACGAATCCCTCAATTTCATTCCAACCAAGTTGTGAATGTTTCCATCTCATTCCAAAAAAGTTTTGAATATTTCCATTTCATTCAAAACTAGTTGTCAATGTTTCCATTACATTCCAAACAAGTTGTTAATGTTTCCATTCATTCCAAAATAGTTGTGAATGTTTCTATTTCATTCCAAACAAGTTGTGAATGTTTCCATTTCATTCCAAACTAGTTGTTAACGTTTCGACTTCATTCCCAACTAGTTGTGAATCTTTCAGTTCCTTCCAAACTAGTTGTGAATCTTTCAATTTCATTTCAAATAGGTTGTGAATGTTCCATTTCCTTCCAAAGTAGTTTTGAACATTTCCTTTTCATTCCAAACTAGTTGTGAATGTTTCCATTTCATTCTAAACAAGTTCTGAAAGTTTCCATTCAATCCTAACTAGTTATTACTGTTTCCATTTCAACCCAAACAAGTTCTGAATGTATCTATCTCATTCCAAAAAAGCTGTAATTGTTTCCATTTAATTCCAAACAGGTTGTGAATGTCTCCATTTCATTCCAAACTAGTTGTGTATGTTTCCATCCCTTCCAAACTAGTTGTGAATGTTTCAATTTCATTTCAAACAACTTGTGATTGTTCTGTTTCATTCCAAAGTAGTTGTGAATGTTTCCATTTCATTCCAAACTAGTTCTGAATGTTTCCATTTCATTCCAAACTAGTTGTGAATGTTTCCATTTCATTCCAAACAAGATGTGAATATTTCCATTTCGTTGAAAACTTCTTGTGAATGTTTCCATTCATTGCAAACTAGTTGTGAGTGTTTCCATTTCATTCGAAACTAGTTGTGAATGTTTCCATTTCATTCCCAACTAGTTGTTAATGTTTCAATTCCTTCCAAACAAGTTGTGAATGTTTCAAATTCATTTCAAACAAGTTGTGAATGTTCTGTTTCATTCCAAAGTAGTTGTGAATGTTTCCATTTCATTCCAACCTAGTTGTGAATGTTGCCATTTCATTCCCAACTAGTTGTGAATGTTACCATTTCATTGCCAACTAGTAGTGAATGTTTCAATTCCTTCCAAACTAGTTGTGAATGTTTCAATTTCATTTCAAACAAGTTGTGAGTGTTCCGTTTCATTCCAAAGTAGTTGTGAATGTTTCCATTTCATTCCAAAGTAGCTGTGAATGTTTCCATTTCATTCCAAACAAGTTGTGAATGTTTCCATTTCATTCCAAACAAGTTATGAGTGTTTCCATTTCATTCCAAACTAGTTGTGAACATTTTCATTTCTTTCCTAACTAGTTGTCAATGTGTCAATTCCTTCCAAATTAGTTGTGAATGTTTCGATTTCACCCCAAAACTAGTTGTGAATGTTTCCATTTCATTCCGAACAAGTTATGAATGTTTCCATTTCATTCCAAACTAGTTGTGAATGCTTCCATTTCATTACCAACTAGTTGTGAATCTTACCATTTCATTACCAACTAGTTGTGAATGTTTCAATTTCTTCCAAACTAGTTGTGAATGTTTCAATTTCATTTCAAACATGTTTTGAATGTTCTATTTCATTCCAAAGTAGTTGTGAATGTTTCCATTTCATTCCAAAGTGTTTGTGAATGTTTCCACTTCATTCGAAACAAGTTGTGAATGTTTTCATTTCATTCCAAACAAGTTGTGAGTGCTTCCATTTCATTGCAAACTAGTTGTGAATGTTTCCATTTCATTCCCAACTAGTTGTCAGTGTTTCAATTCCTTCGAAACTAGTTGTGAATGTTTCAATTTTATTTTAAACAACTTGTGAATGTTCCGTTTCATTCCAAAGTAGTTGTGAATGTTTCCATTTCATTCCAAACTAGTTGTGAAATTTTTCATTTCATTCCAAACAAGTTGTGAATGTTTCTATTTTATTCCGAACAAGTTGTGAATGTTTCCATTTCATTCCAAAGAGGTTGTGAGTGTTTGCATTTCATTACAAACTAGTTGTGAATGTTTCCATACGTTGCAAACTAGTTATGAATGTTTACATTCCATTATAAACAAGTTGTGAATGTTTCAATTTCATTCCAACCAAGTTGTGAATGTTCCCATCTCATTCCAAAAAAGTTATGAATCTTTCAATTTCATTCCATCCAACTTATGTTTCCATTTCATTCCAACCAAGTTGTGAATGTTCCCATCTCATTCCAAAAAAGTTATGAATCTTTCAAATTCATTCCATTTCATTCAAAACTAGTTGTGTATGTTTCCATTACATTCCAAACAAGTTGTGAATGTTTCCATTCATTCCAAAATAGTTGTGAATGTTTCCATTTCATTCCAAACAAGTTGTTAATGTTTTCATTTCATTCCAAACTAGTTGTTAAAACTTCCATTTCATTCCCAACTAGTTGTGAAAGTTTCAATTTGTTCCAAACTAGTTGTAAATGTTACAATTTGATTTCAAACAAGTTGTGAATGTTCCATTTCATTCCAAAATAGTTGTGAATGTTTCCTTTTCAATCCAAACTAGTTGTGAATGTTTCCATTTCATTCGAACAAGATGTGAATATTTCCATTTCATTGAAAACTAGTTGTGAATATTTCCATTCATTCTAAACTCGTTGTGAGTGTTTCCATTTCATTCCAAGCAAGTTGTGAATGTTTCAATTCCTTCCAAACAACTTGTGAATGTTTCAATTTCATTTCAAACAAGTCGTGAATGTTCTGTTTCATTCCAAAGTTGTTGTGAATGTTTCCATCTCATTCCAAACTAGTTGTGAATGTTTCGATTTCATTCCGAACAAGTTGTGAACAATTCAATTTCATTCCAAACTAGTTGTGAATGTTACCATTTCGTTGCCCACTAGTTGTGAATGTTTCAATTCCTTCCAAACAAGTTGTGAATGTTTCAATTTCATTTCAAACAAGTTGCGAATGTTCCGTTTTATTCCAAAGTAGTTGTGAATGTTTCCATTTCATTCCAAAGTAGTTCTGAATGTTTCCATTTCATTCCAAAGTAGTTGTGAATGTTTCCATTTCATTTTAAACAAGTTGTGATTGTTTCCATTTCATTCCAAAGAAGTTGTGAGTGTTTCCATTTCATTCCAAACTAGTTGTGAATGTTTCCATTTCATTCCCAACTAGTTGTCAATGTTTCAATTCCTTCCAAACTACTTGTGAATGTTTCAATTTTATTTCAAACAAGTTGTGAATGTTCCATTTCTTTCCAAAGTAGTTGTGAATGTTTCCATTTCATTCCAAAGTACTTGTGAATGTTTCCAATTCACTCTAAACAAGTTGTCAATGTTTCCATTTCATTCCAAAGAAGTTGTGAGTGTTTCAAATTCATTCAAAACTAGTTGTGAATGTTTCCATTTCATTCCAAACTAGTTGTGAATGTTTAAATTTCATTTCAAACAAGTTGTGAATGTTCCGTTTCGTTCCAAAGTAGTTGTGAATGTTTCCATTTCATTCCAAACTGGTTGTGAATCTTTCCTTTTCATTCCGAACAAGTTGTGAATGTTCCCATTTCATTCCCAACTAGTTGTGAATGTTGCCATTTCATTGCCAACTAGTTGTGAATGTTTCAGTTTCTTCCAAACTACTTGTGAATGTTTCAGTTTCGTTTCAAACAAGTTGTGAATGTTCTATTTCATTCCAAAGTAGTTGTGAATGTTTCCATTTCATTCCAAAGTAGTTGTGAATGTTTCCATTTCATTCCAAACTAGTTGTGAATGTTTCCAATTCATTCCCAACTGGTTGTGAATGTTTCAATTCCTTCCAAACTAGTTGTTAATCTTTCAATTTCATTTCAAACAAGTTGTGAATGTTCTGTTTCATCCCAAAGTAGTTGTGAATATTTTCATTTCATTCCAAACTAGTTGCGAAAGTTTCCGTTTCATTCCGAACAGGTTGTCAACGTTTCCATTTCAATCCAAAGTAGTTGTGAATGTTTCCATTTCATTCCCAACTAGTTGTGAATGTTACCATTTCATTGCCAACTAGTTGTGAATGTTTCAATGCCTTCCAAACTAGTTGTGATTGTTTCAATTTCATTTCAAACAACTTGTGAGTGTTCCGCTTCATTCCAAAGTAGTTGTGAATGTTTCCATTTCATTCCAAACAAGTTGTGAATGTTACCATTTCATTCCAAACAAGTTGTGAGTGTTTCCATTTCATTCCAAACTAGTTGTGAACGTTTTCGTTTCATTCCCAACTAGTTGTCAATGTTTCAATTCCATCCAAACTAGTTGTGAATGTTTCAATTTCATTTCAAACAACTTGTGAATGTTCCGTTTCATTGCAAAGTAGCTGTGAATGTTTCGATTTCATTCCAAACTAGTTGTGAATGTTTCAATTTCATTCCGAAAAAGTTGTGAATGTTTCCATTTCGTTCCAAACTAGTTGTGAATGTTTCCATTTCATTCCCAACTAGTTGTGAATGTTACCATTTCATTGCCAACTAGTTGTGAATGTTTCAATTTCTTCCAAACTAGTTGTGAATGTTTCAATTTCATTTCAAACATGTTGTGAATGTTCCGTTTCATTCCAAAGTAGTTGTGAATGTTTTCATTTCATTAAAAAGTAGTTGTGAATGTTTCCATTTCATTCCAAAGTACTTGTGTATGTTTCCATTTCATTCCAAACTAGTTGTGAATGTTTCCATTTCATTCCCAACTTGTTGTCAATGTTTCAATTCCTTCGAAACTTGTTCTGAATGTTTCAATTTCATTTCAAACAACTAGTGATTGTTCTGTTTCTTTCCAAAGTAGTTGTGAATGTTTCGATTTCATTCTAAACAAGTTGTGAAAGTTTCCATTCAATCTTAACTAGTTATGACTGTTTCCATTTCAATCCGAACAAGTTCTGATTGTTACTATCTCATTCAAAAAAAGTTTTAAATGTGTCCATTTCATTCCAAACAAATTGTGAATGTCTCCATTTCATTCCAAACTAGTTGTGTATGTTTCCATCCCTTCCAAACTAGTTGTGAATGTTTCAATTTTATTTCAAACAACTTGTGATTATTCCGTTTCATTCCAAAGTAGTTGTGAATGTTTCCATTTCATTCCAAACTAGTTGTGAATGTTTCCATTTCATTCCAAACAAGATGTGAATATTTCCATTTCACTGATAACTAGTTATGAATGTTTCCATTCATTCTAAACAAGTTGTGAGTGTTTCCATTTCATTGAAACTAGTTGTGAATGTTTCCAATTCATTCCCAACTAGTTGTCAATGTTTCAACTCCTTCCAAACTACTTGTGAGTGTCTCAATTTTATTTCAAACAAGTTGTGAATGTTCTGTTTCACTCCAAAGTAGTTATGAATGTTTCCATTTCATTCCAAACTAGTTGTGAATGCATCCATTTCATTCCGAACAAGTTGCAAACGTTTCCATTTCATTCCAAGCTAGTTGTGAATGTTTCCATTTCATTCCCAACTACTTGTGAATCTTACCATTTCATTGCCAACTAGTTGTTAATGTTTCAATTTCTTCTAAACTAGTTGTGAATGTTTCAATTTCATTTCAAACATGTTGTGAATGTTCCGTTTCATTCCAAAGTAGTTGTGAATGTTTCCATTTCATTCCAAAGTAGTTGTGAATGTTTGCATTTCATTCCAAAGTACTTGTGTATGCTTCCATTTCATTCCAAACAAGTTGTGAATGTTTCCATTTCATTCCAAACAAGTTGTGAGTGCTTCCATTTCATTCTAAACTAGTTGTGAATGTTTCCATTTCATTCCCAACTTGTTGTCAATGTTTCAATTCCTTCGAAACTTGTTGTGAATGTGTCAATTTCATTTCAAACAACTTGTGAATGTTCCGTTTCTTTCCAAAGTAGTTCTGAATGTTTCCATTTCATTCCAAACAAGTTTTGAATGTTTCCATTTCACTCCAAACAAGTTGTGAATGTTTCCATTTCATTCCAAACAAGTTGTGAATGTTTCCATTTCATTCGAAACTAGTTGTGAAATTTTTCATTTCATTCCGAACAAGTTGTGAATGTTTCCATTTCATTCTAAACAAGTTGTGAATGTTTCCATCTCATTCGAAACAAGTTGTGAACGTTTCCATTTCATTCCAAACAACTTGTGAGTGTTTTGCATTTCATTCCAAACTACTTGTCAAAATTTCCATACATTACAAACTAGTTATGAATGTTTACATTCCATTGCAAACAAGTTGGGAATGTTTCCATTTCATTCCAACCAAGTGGTGAATGTTCACATCTCATTCAAAAAAAGTTATGAATCTTTCAATTTCATTCTAACCAAGTTGTGAATGTTTCCATCTCATTCCAAAAAAGTTGTGAATATTTCCATTTCATTCAAAATTAGTTGTGAATGTTTCCATTACATTCCAAACAAGTTGTGAATGTTTCCATTCATTCCAAAATAGTTGCGAATGATTCCATTTCATTCCAAACAAGTTCTGAATGTTTCCATTTTCATTCCAAACTAGTTGTTAAAACTTCCATTTCATTCCCAACTAGTTGTGAATGTTTCAATTCGTTCCAAACTAGTTGTGAATGTTTCAATTTCATTTCAAACAAGTTGTGAATGTTCCATTTCGTTCCAAAATAGTTGTGAATGTTTCCTTTTCATTCCAAACTAGTTGTGAATGTTTCCATTTCATTCTAAACAAGCTGTGAAAGTTTCCATTCAATCTTAACTAGTTATGATTGTTTCCATTTCAATCCGAACAAGTTTTGAATGTTACTATCTCATTCCAAAAAAGTTTTAAATGTGTCCATTTCATTCCAAACAAGTTGTGAATGTCTCCATTTCATTCCAAACTAGTTGTGTTTGTTTCCATCCCTTCCAAACTAGTTGTGAATGTTTCAATTTCATTTCAAACAACTTGTGATTGTTCTGTGTCATTCCAAAGTAGTTGTGAATGTTTCCATTTCATTCCAAACTATTTGTGAATGTTTCCATTTCATTCCAAACAAGATGTGAATATTTCCATTTCACTGAAAACTAGTTGTGAATGTTTCCATTCATTCTAAACAAGTTGTGAGTGTTTCCATTTCATTCCAAACTAGTTGTGAATGTTTCCAATTCATTCCCAACTAGTTGTCAATGTTTCAATTCCTTCCAAACTACTTGTGAATGTTTCAATTTCATTTCAAACAAGTTGTGAAAGTTCTGTTTCATTCCAAAGTAGTTATGAATGTTTCCATTTCATTCCAAACTAGTTGTGAATGTTTCCATTTCATTCCGAACAAGTTGTGAGCGTTTCCATTTCATTCCAAGCTAGTTCTGAATGTTTTCATTTCATTCCCAACTACTTGTGAATCTTACCATTTCATTGCCAACTAGTTGTGAATGTTTCAATTTTTTCTAAACTAGTTGTGAATGTTTCAATTTCATTTCAAACATGTTGTGAATGTTCCGTTTCATTCCAAAGTAGTTGTGGATGTTTCCATTTCATTCCAAAGTAGTTGTGAATGTTTGCATTTCATTCCAAAGTACTTGTGTATGTTTCCATTTCATTCCAAACAAGTTGTGAATGTTTCCCTTTCATTCCAAACCAGTTGTGAGTGCTTCCATTTCATTCCAAACTAGTTGTGAATGTTTCCATTTCATTCCCAACTTCTTGTCAATGTTTCAATTCCTTCGAAACATGTTGTGAATGTTTCAATTTCATTTCAAACAACTTGTGAATGTTAAGTTTCTTTCCAAGGTAGTTGTGAATGTTTCCATTTCATTCCAAAGTAGTTGTGCATGTTTCCACTTCATTCCAAACAAGTTTTGAATGTTTCCATTTCACTCCAAACAAGTTGTGAATGTTTCCATTTCATTCCAAACAAGTTGTGAATGTTTCCATTTCATTCCGAACTAGTTGTGAAATTTTTCAGTTCATTCCGAACAAGTTGTGAATGTTTCCATTTCATTCAAACAAGTTGTGAATGTTTCCATTTCATTCCAAACTTGTTGTTAATGTTTCCATTTCATTCCGAACTAGTCGTGAATGTTTCAATTCCTTCCAAACTAGTCGTGAATGTTTCAGTTTCATTTCAAACAAGTTGGGAATATTCCATTTCATTCCAAAGTAGTTGTGAATGTTTCCATTATATTCGAAGTTGGTTGTGAATCTTTCCATTTCATTCTGAACATGTTGTGAATGTTTCCATTTGATTCCAAACACGTTGTGAACATTTCCATTTCATTCCCAACTAGTTGTGAATGTTACCATTTCATTGCCAACTAGTTGTGAATGTTTCAATTTCTTCCAAACTACTTGTGAATGTTTCAATTTCATTTCAAACAGCTTGTTAATGTTCTGTTGCATTCCAAAGTAGTTGTGAATGTTTCTATTTCATTCCAAACAAATTGTGAGTGTTTCCATTTCATTCCAAACTAGTTGTGAATGTTTTGATTTCATTCCCAACTAGTTGTCAATGTTTCCATTTCATTCCAAAATAGTTGTGAATGTTTCCATTTCATTCCAAACAAGTTGTGAATGTTTCTATTTCATTCCACACAAGTTGTGAGTGTTTCCATTTCATTCCAAACTAGTTGTGAATCTTTCAATTTCAATTCAAACAACTTTTGAATGTTTCGTTTCATTCCAAAGTAGTTGTGAATGCTTCCATTTCATTCCAAACTAGTTGTGAATGTTTCCATTTCATTCCAAACAAGTAGTGAATGTTTCCATTTCATTCCAAACAAGTTGTGAATGTTTTCGTTTCATTCCGATCAAATTGTGAATGTTGCCATTTCATTCCAAACAAGTTGCCAACGTTTCCATTTCATTCCAAACAAGTTGTGAATGTTTCTATTTTACTCCAAACAAGTTGTGAGTGTTTCCATTTCATTCCAAACTAGTTGTGAATGTTTCAATTTCAATTCAAACAACTTGTGAATGTTCCGTTTCATTCCAAAGTAGTTGTGAATGCTTCCATTTCATTCCAAAGTAGTTGTGAATGTTTCCATTTCATTCCAAACAAGTTGTGAATGTTTCCATTTCATTCCAAAGAAGTTGTGAGTGTTTACATTCATTCCAAACTAGTTGTGAATGTTTCCATTTCATTCCCAACTTGTTGTCAATGTTTCAATTCCTTCCAAACAAGTTGTGAATGTTTCAATTTCATTTCAAACAACTTGTGAATGTTCCGATTCATTCCAAAGTAGTTGTGAATGTTTCCTTTTCATTCCAAAGTAGATGTGAATGTTTCCATTTCATTCCAAACAAGTTGTGAATGTTTCCATTTCATTCCAAAGAAGATGTGAATGTTTCCCTTTCATTCCCAACTAGTTGTGAATGTTTCAATTCCTTCCAAACTAGTTGTNAGTTGTGAATGTTTCAATTTCATTTCAAACAAGTTGTGAATGTTCCGTTTCACTCCAAAGTAGTTGTGATTGTCTCCATTTCATTCCAAACTAGTTGTGAATGTTTCCATTTCCTTCCGAACAAGTTGTGAATGTTTCCATTTCGTTCCGAACAAGTCGTGAATGTTTCCATTTCATTCCGAGCAAGTTGTGAATGTTTCCAATTCATTCCAAACTCGTTGTGAAAGTTTCCATTTCATTCTCAACTAGTTGTGAATGTTACCAGTTCATTGCCAACTAGTTGGGAATGTTTCAATTTCTTCTAAACTACTTGTGAATGTTTCAATTTCATTTCAAGAAAGTTGTGAATGTTCCATTTCGTTCCAAAGTAGTTGTGAATGTTTCCATTTCATTCCAAACTAGCTATGAATGTTTCCATTTCATTCCGAACAAGTTGTGAATGTTTCCATTTCATTCCAAACTCATTGTGAATGTTTCCATTTCATTCCCAACTACTTGTGAATGTTTCAATTTCTTCCAAAGTACTTGTGAATGTTTCAATTTCATTTCAAACAAGTTGTGAATGTTCCGTTTCATTCCAATGTAGTGGTGAATGTTTCCATTTCATTCCAAAGTAGTTGTGAATGTTTCCATTCCATTCCAAAGTTGATGTGAATGTTTCCATTTCATTCCAAACAAGTTGTGAATGTTTCTATTTCATTAAAAATAAGTTGTGAGTGTTTCCATTTCATTCCAAACTAGTTGTGAATGTTTCGATTTCATTCCCAACTAGTTGTCAATGTTTCCATTTCATTCCAAACAGATTGTGAATGTTTCCATTTCATTCCAAACAAGTTGTGAGTGTTTCGATTTCCTTCCAGACTAGTTGTGAATGTTTCCATTTCATTCCCAACTAGTTGTGAATGTTTCAATTCCTTCCAAACTAGTTGTGAATGTTCCGTTTCATTCCAAAGTAGTCGTGAATATATCCATTTCATTCGAAACAAGTTGTGAATATTTCCATTTCATTCCAAACAAGTTTTGAATGTTTCCATTCATTCCAAAATAGTTGTGAATGTTTCCATTTCATTCCAAATAGGTTGTGAATGTTTCCCTTTCATTCCAAACTAGTTGTGAATGTTTCCATTTCATTCCCAACTAGTTGTGAATGTTTCCATTCCTTCCAAACTAGTTGTGAATGTTTCAATTTCATTTCAATCAAGTTTTGAATGTTCCGTTTCATTCCAAAGTAGTTGTGAATGTTTCCATTTCATTCCAAGCTAGTAGTGAATGTTTCCATTTCGTTCTAAACATGTTGTGAATGTTTCCATTCAAACGTAACTAGTTATGACTGTTTCCATTTCAATCCGAACAAGTTCTGATTGTTTCTATCTCATTTCAAAAAAGTTGTGAATGTTTCCGTTTCATTCCAAACAAGTTGTGAATGTCTCCATTTCATTCCAAATTAGTTGTGTATGTATCCATCCCTTCCAAACTAGTTGTGAATGTTTCAATTTCATTTCAAACAAGTTGTGAATGTTCCGTTTCATTCCAAATTAGTTGTGAATGTTTCCATTCATTCCATTCAATGAATGTTTCATTCCGATTTCATTTCATTGAAAAATAGTTGTGAATGTTTCCATGCATTCCAAACTAGTTGTGAGTGTTTCCATTTCATTCCCAACTAGTTGTGAATGTTTCAATTCCTTCCAAACTAGTTGTGAATGTTTCAATTTTATTTCGAACAAGTTGTGAATGTTTCCATTTCATTCCAAATGTGTTGTGAGTGTTTCCATTTCATTCTAAACTAGTTATGAATGTTTCCATTTCATTCCAAACAAGTTGTGAATGTTTCTAACTAGTTGTGAATGTTTCCTTTCCTTCCAAGCTAGTTGTGAATGTTTTCTTTTCATTATGAACAAGTTTAGAATGTTCCATTTCATTCCAAACTACTTATGAATGTTTCTGATGAGAATCCCTATGGTCTAAAGACATTGAAATGTGCCGAAGATGTTTTCCAAGCTCCACAAGACATCAAAGAGACTGATTTTGAAGACCCCCACCCCTATTCAACCTGTGACTAGAAACGAAAAGAATAAGAACACCAAGAACACAAGCACAGTTGTGCACCAAGGCAGTCCACAAAGAACCAAAGTGGAAACCTCTCCAAAGTGCAATATTATTTCGGCATAAATCTGTACATTTACATTCAGAATATGTGCCTTTAAATATAACTTCATGCAGCCATGATTTCTCAAAACGTAAAACATGAAAGTTGTAGATGTCTTTCTGAGCTTTGAAATGACACTTGAATCACAGAAAAATAACATCTGGAGCAAAAGATATGCCCACAATTCTGCAACTGCTTCTAAGCCAGCGATAACCCAGAAATTGCGACTTTAAAGCTAAATTGGGCCCCCTTAATGGGAAAACTGGGTTTCATGGTCTTCATATGATTTGTAGCTCCAGATGTTAGTTTTCTAATGAATCAAGAATCAATCAATTCTGATCTGTTTAGCTCAAGATATGATTTTTCTACCAGAACATCGCCAATCTGTCAACATCCAAGCTTTGCCATCATCTCCATATGATTCTTTGCATGTTTCAATAGCTCCTTAGCCTTCTTCTTTGTCAATTGTCCACTAGTTATCTTCAAAGGATCATTGCTATCCTTGATTGTGCCTTTTTTGATCGTATCAGTTTCCATTTCATTCCAAACTAGTTGTGAGTATTTCCATTTCATTCCAAACAAGTTGTGATTGTTTCCATTCATACCTAACTAGTTGCGAATGTTTCCATTTCATTTCAAACTAGTTTTGAATGTTTCCATCTCATTCCAAACAAGTTGTAAATGTTTCCATTTCATTCCATACTAGTTATGAATGTTTTACCTTCATTCCAAACTAGTTGTGAATGTGTCCATTCCTTCCAAACTAGTCGTGAATTTTTCCGTTTCATTCCAAACAACTTGTGAATCTTTCGTATCATTCCAAACTAGTTGTGAATCTTTCCATTTCATTCCAAACTACTTGTGAATGTTTCCATTCCTTCCATACTGGTTATGAATTGTAAGAGTTTCCATTCATTCCAAAACTGTTGCCAACGTTGCCATTTCATTCCAAACAAGTTGTGGATGTTTCCACTTCATTCCAAACAAGTTGTGAATGTTTCAATTTCATTCGAAACAAGTTGTCGATGTTTCTATTGATTCCCAACTAGTTGTGAATGTTTCCATTTCATTCCAAACAAGTTGTGAATGTTTCTATCTCATTACAAAACAGTTGTGAATTTTTTCATTTCATTCCAACCAAGTTGTCAATTTTTCGATTTCATTGCAAACTAGTTGTGAATGTCTACATTTCATTCCAAAGTAGTTTTGAATGTTCCCATTTCATTCCAAATAAGTTGTGGATGTACCATTTCATTCCAAACTAGTTGCAAATGTTTCCATTTTATTCTAAACTAGTTGTCAATTTCCACTCATTCTAAACTAGTTGTGAATGTTTCCAATTATTCCAAACTAGTTGTGACTATTTACATTCCATTCCAAACAAGTTGCGAATATTTCCATTTCCTTCAAAACTAGTTCTGAATGTTTCCATACATTGCAAACTAGTTATGAATGTTTCCATTTCATTCCAAACAAGTTGTGAATGTTTCCATTTCATTCCAAACAAGTCGTGAATGTTTCCATTTCATTCCACACAAGTTGTGAATGTCTCTATTTCATTCCAAACAAGTTTTGAATGTTTCCATTCATTCCAAACTAGTTGTTAATGTTTCCATTTCATTCTAACTAGTTGTGAAAGTTTCCATCTCATTACAAACTAGTTGTGAATGTTTCCATTCATTCTAAAATACTTGTGAATGTTTCCAATCATTCCAAACTAGTTGTCACTCTTTTCATTTCATTCCAAACACGTTGTGAATGCTTCCGTTCCATTCCAAACAAGTTGTGAATATTTCCATTTCATTCAAAACAAGTTGTGAATGTTTCCATTCATTCCTAACTAGTTGTGACTATTTCCATTTTAATTCAAACAAGTTCTGAATGTTTCTATCTTGTCCCAAAAAAGTTGTGAATGATTCATTTTCATTCCAAACAAGTTGTGAATGTTTCCATTTTAATCTAAACAGGTGGTGAAAATCTCCATTTATTTCCAAACTAGTTGTGCATGTTTCCATTCCTTCCAAACTAGTTGTGAATGTTTCAATTTCATTTCAAACAAGTTGTGAATGTTCCGTTTCATTCCAAAGTAGTTATGAATGTTTCCATTCCATTCCAAACAAGAAGTGAATATTTCCATTTCATTGAAAACTAGTTGTGAATGTTTCCTTTCATTCCAAACCAGTTGTGAATATTTCCATTTCATTGAAAACCAGTTGTGAATGTTTCCATTTCATTCCCAACTGGCTATGAATGTTTCAATTCCTTCCAAACTAGTTATGAATGTTTCAATTTCAATTCAAGCAAGTTGTGAATGTTTCCATTTCATTCCAAACTAGTTGTGAATGTTTCCATTTCATTCCAAACAAGTTGTGAATGTTTCCGTTCCTTCCAAAGTAGTTGTGAATGTTTGCATTCCTTCCAAACTAGTTGTGAATGTTTCCATTTCATTCCAAACTAGTTGTGAAGGTTTCCAATCATTCCAAACTAGTTGTGACTGTTTCCATTCCATTCCAAACAAGTTGTCAATGTTTCTATTTCTTTCAAAACTAGTTATGAATGTTTCCATACATTGCAAACTAGTTATGAATGTTTCCATTTCAATCCAACAAGTTGTGAATGTTTCTATTTCATTCCAAACAAGTTCTTAATGTTCCCATCTCATTCGAAAAATGTTATGAATCTTTCCATTTCATTCCAACCAAGTTGTGAATGGTTCCATCTCATTCCAAAAATTTTATGAGTACTTCCACTTTATTCAAAACTAGTTGTGACTGTTTCCATTACATTCCAAACAAGTTGAGAATGCTTCCATTCATTCCAAAATCATTGTGAATGTTTCCATTTCATTCCAAACAAGTTGTGAATGTTCTCGCCTCATTCCAAAAAAGTTATGAATCTTTCAATTTCATTCAAACCAAGTTGTGAATGTTTCCATCTCATTCCAAAAAAGTTATGAATATTTTCATTTCATTCAAACAAGTTGTGAATGTCTCCATTTTAGTCCAAACAAGTTGTGAATGTTTCCATTTCATTCTAACTAGTTGTTAAAGTTTCCATATCATTAGAAACTATTTGTTCATGTTTCCAATCATTCCAAAATAGTTGTGAATGTTTCCAATCACTCCAAACTAGTTGTTACTTTTTTCATTTCAATGCAAACATGTTGTGAATGTTTCCATTCCATTCCAAACACGTTGAGAATATTTCCATTTCATTCAAAACTAGTTGTGAAAATTTCCATTCATTCCAAACTAGTTGTGAACGTTTCCATTTCATTCCAAACTAGTTGTGAATGTTTCCATTTCATTCCCAACTAGTTGTGAATGTTTCAATTCCTTCCAAACTAGTTGTGAATGTTTCAATTTCATTTCAAACAAGTTGTGAATGTTCCATTTCATTCCAAAGTAGTTATGAATGTTTCCATTTCATTCCAAACAATTTGTGAATGTTTCCATTCATTCCTAGCTAGTTCTGACTATTTCCATTTCAGTTCGAATAAGTTCTAAATGTTGTGAATGTTTCCATTTCATTCCAAACAAGTAGTGAATGTTTCCATTCATTCCAAACTAGTTGTGAATGTTTCCATTTCATTCCAAACTAGTTGTAAACATTTCCTTTCATTCCAAACTAGTTGTGAATGTTTCAATTCCAATCCAAATGAGTTGTAAATGTTTCTCTTTCTTATAACTAGTTGTGATTGTTTCCATTTCATTCCAAACTAGTTGTGAATGTTTCCATTTCATTCCAAACTAGTTGTGAATGTCTCCATTTCAATCCAAACAAGTTGTGAGTGTTTCCATTTTATTCCAAACTAGTTATGAATGTTTCAATTTCATTCCAAGCTAGATGTGAATGTTTCCATTCCTTCCAAACTAGTTGTGAACCTTTCCGTTTCATTCCAAACAAGTTGTGAATCTTTCCGATCATTCCAAACTAGTTGGGAATGTTTCCATTCCTTCTAAACTGGTTGTGAATTGTGAATCATTCCATTCATTCCAAAAGTGTTGTCAACGTTTCCATTTCATTCCAAACAAGTTGTGGATGTTTACATTTCTTTTGAAACAACTTGTGAATGTTTCCATTTCATTCCTAACACGTTGTGAATGTTTCTATTGATTCGAAACTAGTTGTGAATGTTTCAATTCATTCCAAAGAAGTTGTGAAAATTTCCATCACATTTAAAAAATGTTGTAAATTTTTCAATTTCAATTCACACAAGTTGTGAATGTTTCGTTTTCATTCCAAACTAGTTGTGAATGTTTCCATTTCATTCCAAATAGGTTGTGAAAGTTTCGATGCCTTCCGAACTAGTTGTGAATGTTTCCATTTCATTCCAAATAAGTTTTGAATGTTCCATTTCATTCCGTACAAGTAGCGAATGTTTCCATTTCATTCAAAACTAGTTGTCGATGTTTCCATTCATTCCAAACTAGTTGTGAATGTTTCCAATCATTCCAAACTAGTTGTGACTGTTTCCACTCCATTCCAAACAAGTTGTGAATGTTTTCATTTCCTTCAAAACTAGTTGTGAACGTTTCCATACATTGCAAACTAGTTTTGAATGTTTCCATTTCATTCCAAACAAGTTGTGAATGTTCCCTTTTTATTCCAAACTAGTGGTGAATTTTTTGATTACATTCCAAACAAGTTGTGAATGTTTCCATTACATTCCAAACAAGTTGTGAATGTTTCTATTCATTCCAAAATAGTTGTGAATGTTTCCATTTCATTCCAAAATAAGGTGTTTCCATTTCATTCCAAATGAGTTGTGAATGTCTCCATTTCATTCCAAACAAGTTCTGAATGTTTCCATTCATTCCAAACAAGTTGTTAATGTTTTCATTTCATTCTAACTAGTTGTGAAAGTTTCCAATCATTCCAAACTAGTTGTGACTGTTTTCATTTCATTCCAACCATGTTGTCAATGCTTCCATTCCAATCCAAGCAAGTCATGAATATTTCCATTTCATTCAAAAGTAGTTGTGAATGTTTCCATTCATTCCAAACTGGTTGTGAATGTTTCCATTTTATTCCAAACAAGTTTTGAATTTTGGAATGAAACATTTCATTTCATTCCAAACTAGTTGTGAATCTTTCAATTCCATCCAAACTAGTTGTAAATGTTTCAATTTCATTTCAAACAAGTTGTGAGTGTTCCATTTCATTCCGAAGTAGTTGTGAATGTTTCCATTTCATTCCAAACTAGCTATCAATCTTTCCATTCATTCCAAACTAGTTGTGAATGTTTCCAATCATTCCAATATATGTGACAATTTCCAATCCATTCCAGACAAGTTATGAATGTTTCATTTCGTTCAAAACTAGTTGTGAATGTTTCCATTCTTTACAAACTAGTTGTGTTTGTTTCCATGCCTTGCAAATTAGTTATGAATGTTTCCATTTCAATCCACACTGGTAGTGAATGTTTCCATTCATTCCAAACTAGTTGTGATTGTTTCAATTCCTTCCAAACTAGTTGTGAATCTTTCATTTCATTCTGAACACGTTTAGAATGTTCCATTTCATTCCAAACTAGTTGTGAATGTTTCCATTTCATTCTAACTAGTTGTGAATGTTTTCCGTTCATTCCAAACAAGTTGTGAATCTTTCCATTCATTCCTAAAGTGTTGTGAATGTTTCCATTTTATTCCAAACAAGTTTTGAATGTTTCTATGTCATTCCAAAAATGTTGTGAATATTTCCACTTCATTCCAAACAAGTTGTAAATGTTTGCATTTCATTCCAAACTAGTTACGAATGTTACAATTTCATTCCAAACTAGTTGTGAATGTTTTCATTCCTTCCAAACAGGTTATGAATGTTTCCATTTCATTCCAAAAAGTTGTGAATCTTTCCATTTCATTCCAAACTTGTTGTGAATGTTTCCATTTCATTCCAAACTAGTTGTGAATGTTTCCATTCATTCCAAACTAGTTGTGAATGTTTCCATTTCTTTCCAAACGAGTTGTGAATGTTTCCATTTCTTTCCAAATGAGTTGTGAATGTTTCCATTTGATTCTAACTAGTTGTGAATGCTTCTAATGTGAACCCCAATTGTATAAAGACCATGAAACGTGCCCAAGATGTTTTTCGAGCTCTACAAGATATCAAGGAGACTAGATTTGATGACCCCCACCCCTAATCAACCTGTGACTAGAAACGAGAAGTATAAGAACACGAAGAACACAAGAACACTTGTGCACTAAGGTAGTCCACAAAGAAGCAAAGTGAAATTCTCTCCAAAGTAGCAATATTATTTCATGTCAAGGCTGTTTTTTACAACCAGAATATCTACTTATTTATAGGCCTAAACTAGGGTAAAAGACTCAGCAAAATTCACAGCCCAAGTCACCTAGGAAACCTAGATACAAAAGACTTAAGAAAACCTAGTCAAACTAGGATTCCTACATCCTTTTAACACATGTTTAAGGTGTGCAGCGAATTCCATTTATCCTAAGTGACCTGAATCACTTCCATGGCTTAAATAACATCCTAAATAATTTAAATATTCAGGAAAATAAAACAAAATACGTTACAACACAAGATTGGCCATAAGAACCCCAAAATAGTCTTCTCAGGTGGTTCTTGCTTGTGTCTTCAACTTAAAGCTGAAATTCGAACTTGATGCAGCCACGATTTCTCAAAATACAAAGCATAAAAGTTGTAGATATATTTCTTAGCTTTGAAATGACACTTGAACACACAAAACAGACATCTAAAGCCAAAGATATACCCAAAATACTACAACTGCTTCTAAACGAGTGATAACTCACAAATCGTGACTTTGAAGCTGAATTGGACCTCCTTAACGTGCAAAATGGGTTTCATGATCTGCATATAATTTGTATCTCCAGATGTTAGCTTTCCAATGAATCAAAAATCACTCAATTCTGATCTATTTATCTCAAGATATGAATTTTCTACCAGAACATCACCAATCTGTCAACATCCAAGCTTGGCTATCATCTCCATATGATTCCTTCCATGTTCTAGCAGCTCCTTTCGAAATTCCAAGCCCATTCTCTATGAAAAAGTTTGAGAGAAAAGCTGGAAGTGCACTAGTGAGCTCCTTAGCCTTCTTCCTTGTCAATGGTCCACTAGTTATCTTCAATGGATCCTTGCTATCCTTGGTTGTGCATTCTTTGATCCTATCAGCTCGCCCCTTCTTAGAAGGATTCATTCTCGAATCAATGCCTACATTAGAAAAGGGAATTGAATCAATAACAATGAAATAATCAACACATAAGCACTTACCTTTCACATAAGCACCAATAGCATGGAATGCTTGTGCTTTCAATATCCAAACACAATGGTAATTTTTATACCTCCAGGTTCAAAAACAAAGTTAGAAGCAATTAGCACAAAAAATCTGAAAGTTTGCATAATTTTGAAGCTTTTGAAGCTTGCACTAGCTTTTGAAGCTTGAGGCATTGATCTTTAGTGTAGTAGCTAGGCACATATCTCCTCCTCATTAATGCTTTAAGGGCTCTCCATGCGTGTATGGGCTCCTCATCATTCCTTTTCCTAGAAGTGACATCCTGATTCCACCATACAAGAGCATAATCAGTGAACTTTATGGTAGCCAATTTAACCTTCTTTTCCTCGGAGTAATGATAGCGATCAAACACCATCTCAATCTTTTGCTCCCACTCCCAATATGCATATGGATCACTCCTCCCTTAGAAGGATGGAATGGGAAGCTTGATGGAGTTGAGATTGTTGTTGTCCCTTAGCTCACACCTCCATGGAAACCCATGGTCATGCCAAACTCCTTCTTACTCCTCGGGTTTTTCTCTCCTTGGACCTTTCCTTGGTTGTAAGATAGGATTTGGCCTCCTTGGGAATCTCAAATCAATGTCCTCAGTCCTCCCCACAAGTCTATTGAGAGTTTCTTGAAGCTCTCTCATGGCTGGCTCCTCATTGTGTCTTACTTCCATCCTCCTATCCTCCAGGCCCTCCATACTCCTGAAAACAAAGATCCTTACACACACTCACCTCACGTGTTTCACTCAAAAGATGAACACTCAAACACTCAATTTGTTAGTGAGAATACTGCTATTCAAAGAGTTCTCAAAAGTTCTAAGAAAACTGTCCTCAAAGCACACAAGAAAACATGAATTCTTGAAAACAATTTTGACTCCAAAAGAGGTGGGCTAAACAAGCTTTAAAAGACTCTAGGAGGCTCTTGCAATTGATGATCACAAGAACCACAAAGAAAGCTTTTTGGCTCAAAAAAAATGGGATAGGTTTTTGGGGCACAAAACTTTCAACACTTTGAGAAAACTTCTTTTCTTGCAAGCTCTTTCCTTTGTTCTTTTCTTTTTCTTTTTTTTTCCTTTCTTTTTTTTTCCTTGCTATTTTGATGCTAAAACAACTTTCTCCTTGACGTTCCTTGCTACCAAAGACAAAAAGTTAGATTTCTTTTCGGCCAAGACAAGAAACTATGAAAACATGCACAATTTGAAACAACTTCTTTGATACTGAAACTTCCTGAACTTGGATCTTTCCTTTTTTGGTGTTTTCTTGACTCTAGGATGTTGGAAACAATGAAAACAAGAAAGATTAATAGGGCTGGAAATGAAACAGAAAGATAAGAAATAATCAGGAACAAACAATTTGAAACCGAGAACACAAGGTGACACGGATTGACTTCTTTTTGTTATTTTTGGTTGTTTGATTGGAAACAAGGCTGGAAAAAAAGGACACAGTCCTGAAACAAGATGAAAAAGGATTAAAAGAGAGAATTGAAACATGAATTTACTGAAAAAAATTGAAAGAAAAATGAAGAGAAACAAGAACACAAAGATATGTCCTTCAATGGAACTTGTGGCTCTAATACCTACTGATGTGAACCCCGATGGTATAAAGACCATGAAACACACCCAAAATGTTTTTCAAGCTCCACAAGACATAAAAGAGACTAGATTTGAAGACCCCCACCCCTAATCAACCTGTGACTAGAAACGAGAAGTATAAGAACACCAAGAACACAAGCACACTTGTGCACCAAGGTAGTCCACAAAGAACGAAAGAGAAATTCTCTCCAAAGTAGCAATATTATTTCATTTCAAGGCTGTTTTTTACAACCAGAATATGTACCTATTTATAGGCCTAAACTAGGGTGAAAGACTCAGCAAAATTCGAAGCCCAAGTCACCTAGGGAACCTAGATACAAAAGACCTAAGAAAACCTAGTCAAACTAGGATTCCTACACCCTTTTAACACATGTTTAAGGTGTGCAGCGAATTCCATTTATCCTAAGTGACCTAAATCACTTCCACAGCTTAAATAAAGTCCTAAATAATGTAAATAATCAGGAAAATAAAATAAAATACATTACAACACAAGATTGGGCATAAAAAACCCAAAATAGTCTTCTCAGGTGGTTCTTGCTTGTGTCTTCAACTTCAAGCTGAAATTCGAACTTGATGCAGCCATGCTTTCTCAAAATACAAAGCATAAAAGTTGTGAATCTTTCCATTTCATTCCAAACCAGCTGTGAATCTTTCCATATCATTCCAAACTCATTGTGAATGTTTCCATTTCATTCCAAACTAGTTGTGAATGTTTCCATTCATTCCAAACTAGTTGTGAATGTTTCCATTTGATTCTAACTTGTTGTGAATGTTTCCATTTCATTCCAAACTAGTTGTGAAAGTTTCCATTTCATTCCAAACTAGTTGTGAATGCTTCCATTCATTCTAAACTTGTTGTGAATGTCTTCATTTCAATCCAAACACGTTGTCAATGTTTCCATTTCATTCCAAACTAGTTATGAATGTTTCATTTTAATTCCAAACTAGTTGTGAACATTTCTGTTTCATTCCAAACAAGTTGTGAATCTTTCCATTCATTCCTAAAGAGTTGTGAATGTTTCCATTTCATTCCGAACAAGTTCTGAATGTTTCTATCTCATTCCAAAAAAGTTATGAAACTTTCGACTTAATTCCAAACAGGTTGTGAATCTTTCCATTTCATTCCAAACTAGTTGTGAATCTTTACATTTCATTCCAAACTAGTTGTGAATGTTTCCATTCCAAACTGGTTGTGAATTGTGAATGTTTCCATTCATTCCAAAAGTGTTGTCAACATTTCCATTTCATTCTAATCAAGTTGTGGATGTTTACATTTCATTCAAAACAAGTTGTCAATGTTTCCATTTCATTCGAAACAAGTTATGAATGTTTCCATTTCATTCCAAAGAAGTTGTGAATATTTCCATCTCATTACAAAAAAGTTCTTAATTTTTCCATTTCATTCCAAACAAGTTGTGAATGTTTCGATTTCATTCCAAACTAGTTGTGAATGTTTCCATTTCATTCCAAACTAGTTGTGAATGTTTCCACGCCTTCCAAAGTAGTTGTGAATGTTTCCATTTCATTCGAAATAAGTTGTGAGTGTTCCATTTCATGCCACACTAGTAGTGAATGTCTCCATTTCATTCAAAACAAATTGTTGATGTTTCCAATCATTACATACTAGTTGTGAATGTTTCTAATCATTCCAAACTAGTTGTGACTGTTTCCACTATACTCCAAACAAGTTGTGAATGTTTCCATTTCCTTCAAAACTAGTTGTGAATGTTTCCATAAATTGCAAACTAGTTGTGAATGTTTCCATTTCTTTCCAAACAAGTTGTGAATGTTTCCATTTTATTCGAAACTAGTTGTGGATGTTTCCATTCATTCCAAACTAGTGGTGAATGATTTCATTACATTCCAAACAAGTTGTGAATGTTTCTATTACATTCCAATCAAGCTGTGAATGTTTCCATTCATTCCGAAATAGTTGTCAATGTTTCCATTTCATTCCACACAAATTGTGAATGTCTCCATTTCATTTGAAACAAGTTCTGAATGTTTCCATTCATTCCAAACAAGTTGTTAACGTTTGCATTTCATTCTAACTAGTTGTGAAAGTTTCCAATTATTCCAAACTAGTTATGACTGTTTTCATTTCATTTCAACCATGTTGTCATCCATTTCATTCAAAAGTAGTTGTGAATGTTTTTATTCTTTCCAAACTGGTTGTGAATGTTTCCATTCCATTCCAAACAAGTTGTGAATTTTTGAATGAAACATTTCATTCGAAACTAGCTGTGAATGTTTCAAATCCTTCCAAACTAGTTGTGAATGTTTTAATTTCATTTTAAACAAGTTGTGAGTGTTCCGATTCATTCCGAAGTAGTTGTGAATGTTTCCATTTTACTCCAAACTAGTTGTCAACGTTTCCATTCATTCCTAACTAGTTGTGAATGTTTCCACTCATTCCAACCTAGTTGTGACTGTTTCCAATCCATTCCAAACAAGTTGTGAATGTTTCATCTCGTTCAAAACTAGTTGTGAATGTTTCCATTCTTTCCAAACTAGTTGTGAATGTTCCCATGCATTGCAAACTAGTTATGAATGTTTGCAATCATTCCAAACTGGCTGTGAATGTGTCCATTCCTTCCAAACTAGTTGTGAATGTTTCATTTCATTCTGAACACGTTTAGAATGTTCCATTTCATTCCAAACTAGTTGTGAATGTTTCCATTTCATTCTAACTAGTTCTGAATGTTTTGACTTCATTCCAAACTAGTTGTAAATGTTTCGATTTCATTCCAAACAAGTTGTGAATCTTTCCATTCATTCCTAAAGAGTTTCAAATGTTTCCATTTCATTCCAAAGAGTTGTGAGTGTTTCCATTCATTCTAAACTAGTTGTGAATGTTTCCATTCCTTCCAAACTAGTTGTGAATGTTTCATTTCATTTTGAACACGTTTAGAATGTTCCATTTCAGTCCAAACTAGTTGTGAAAGTTTCCATTTCATTCTAACTAGTTGTGAATGTTTTGATTTCATTTCAAACTAGTTATGGATGTTTCAATTTCATTCCAAACAAGTTGTGAATGTTTCCATTCCTTCGAAACTACTTGTGAATGTTTCCATTCCATTTCAAAGAAGTTGTGAATCTTTCCATTTCATTCCAAACTAGTTGTGAATCTTTCCATATCATTCCAAACTCATTGTGAATGTTTCCATTTCATTCCAAACCAGTTGTGAATGTTTCCATTCATTCCAAACTAGTTGTAAATGTTTCCATTTCATTTCAAATGAGTTGTGAATGTTTCCATTTGATTCTAACTAGTTGTGAATGTTTCCATTTCATTCCAAACTAGTTGTGAAAGTTTCCATTTCATTTCAAACTAGTTGTGAATGCTTCCATTCATTCTAAACTTGCTGTGAATGCCTCCATTTCAACCCAAACACATTGTCAATGTTTCCATTTCATTCCAAACTAGTTATGAATGTTTCACTTTCATTCCAAACTAGTTGTGATTATTTCCATTCCTTCCAAACAAGTTGTGAACATTTCAGTTTCATTCCAAACAAGTTGTGAATCTTTCCATTCATTCCTAAAGAGTTGTGGATGTTTCCATTTCATTCAAAACAAGTTCGGAATGTTTCTATCTCATTCCAAAAATGTTATGAATCTTTCTACTCAATTCCAAACAAGTTGTGAATCTTTCCATTTCATTCCAAACTAGTTTTGAATCTTTACATTTCATTCCAAACTAGTTGTGAATGTTTCCATTCCAAACTGGTTGTGAATTGTGAATGTTTCCGTTCATTCCAAAAGTGTTGTCAACATTTCCATTTCATTCTAAACAAGTTGTGGATATTTACATTTCATTAAAAACAAGTTCTCAATGTTTCCATTTCATTCGAAACAAGTTGTGAATGTTTCTATTGATTCAAAACTAGTTGTGAATGTTTCTATTGATTCGAAACTAGTTGTGAATGTTTCCATCTTATTCCAAAAAAGTTGTTAATTTTTTCGTTTCATTCGAAACAAGTTGTGAATGTTTCGATTTCATTCCAAACTAGTTGTGAATGTTTCCATTATTCAAAACTAGTTGTCGATGTTTCCATTCATTCCATACTAGTTGTTAATGTTTCTAATCATTCCAAACTACTTGTGACTGTTTCCACTCCATTCCAAACAAGTTGTAAATGTTTTCATTTCCTTCAAAACTAGTTGTGAACGTTTCCATACATTGCAAACAAGTTATGAATGTTTCCATTTCATTCCAAACAAGTTATGAATGTTTCCATTTTGTTCCAAACAAGTTGTGAATGTTTCAATTCATTCCAAACTAGTGGTGAATGTTTCCATTACATTCCAAACAAGTTGTGAATGTTTCCATTCATTCCAAACGAGTTGTGAATGTTTCCATTTCATTCCAAACAAGATGTTTTCATTTCATTCCAAACAAGTTGTGAATGTCTCCATTTCATTCCACACAAGTTCTGAATGTTTCCATTCATTCTAAACAAGTTGTTAATGTTTGCATTTCATTCTAACTAGTTGTGAAAGTTTCCAATCATTGCAAACTAGTTGTGACTGTATTCATTTCATTCCAACCATCTTGTCAATGCTTCCATTCCATTCCAAGCAAGTCGTGGATATTTCGATTTCATTCAAAAGTAGTTGTGAATGTTTTCATTCATTCCAAACTGGTTGTGAATGTTTTTATTTCATTCCAAACAAGTTGTGAATTTTGGAATGAAACATTTTATTCCAAACAAGCTATGAATGTTTCAATTCCTTCCAAACTAGTTGTGAATGTTTCAATTTCAATTCAAACAAGTTGTGAGTGTTCCGATTCATTTCGAAGTAGTTGTGAATGTTTTCATTTCATTCTAAAACAGCTGTCAATCTTTCCATTTATTCCAAACTAGTTGTGAATGTTTCCAATCATTCCAATCTAGTTGTGACTGTTTCCAATCCATTTCAAACAAGTTGTGAATGTTTCATTTCGTTCAAAACTAGTTGTAAATGTTTCCATTCTTTCCAAGCAAGTTATGAATGTTTCCACGCATTGTAAACTAGTTATGAATGTTACCATTTCATTCCAAACTGGTTGTGAATGTTTCCATTCATTCCAAACTAGTTGTGAATGTTTCATTTCATTATGAACACGTTTAGAATGTTCCATTTCATTCCAAACTAGTTGTGAATTTTTCCATTTCATTCTAACTAGTTGTGAATGTTGCCACTTCATTCCTAAAGAGTTGTGAATGTTTCCATTTCATTCCGAACAAGTTTTGAATGTTTCTATCTCATTCCATAAATGTTGTGAATGTTTCCACTTCATTCTAAACAAGTTGTGAATTTTTGCATTTCATTCCAAACTAGTTATGAATGTTTCAATTTCATTCGAAACTAGTTGTGAATGTTTCTATTCCTTTGAAACTAGTTTGAATGTTTCTATTTCATTCCAAACAAGTTGTGAGTCTTTCCATTTCATTCCAAACTAGTTGTGAATCTTTCCATATCATTCCAAACTCGTTATGAATGTTTCCATTTCATTCCAAACTAGTTGTCAATGTTTCCATTCATTCCAAAGTAGTTGTGAATGTTTCCATTTCATTCCAAGCGAGTTGCGATTGTTTCCATTTCATTCTAACTAGTTGTGAATGTTTCCACTTCATTCCAAACTAGTTGTGAAAGTTTGCATTTCATTCCAAACTAGTTGTGAATGCTTCGATTCATTCCAAACTTGTTGTGAAAGTCTCCATTTCGCTCCAAACACGTTGTCAAAGTTTCCATTTCATTCCAAAGTAGTTATGATTGTTTCAATTTCTTTCCAAACTAGTCGTGAATGTTTCCATTCCTTCCAAACTAGTTGTGAATGTTTCCGTTTCATTCCAAACAAGTTGTGAATCTTTCCGATCATTCCATACTAGTTGTGAATCTTTCCATTTCATTCCAAACTAGTTGTGAATGTTTCCATTCCTTCCAAACTGGTTGTGAATTCTGAATGTGTCTATTCATTCCAAAAGTGTTGTCAACGTTTCCATTTCAATCAAAACAAGTTGTGGATGTTTACATTTCATTCAAAAGAAGTTGTCAATGTTTCCATTTCATTCAAAACAAGTTGTCAATGTTTCTATTGATTCGAAACTAGTTGTGAATGTTTTCATTTCATTGCAAACTAGTTGTGAATGTTTCCATGCCTTCCCAACTAGTTGTGAATGTTTACATTTCATTCCAAATAAGTTGTTACAGTTCAATTTCATTCCACACTATTAGTGAATGTTTCCATTTCATTCAAAACTAGTTTTCGATGTTGATTGTTTCCATTCATTCCAAACTAGGTGTGACTGTTTCCACTACATTCCAAACAAGTTGTGAACGTTTCCATACATTGCAAACTAGTTATGAATGTTTCCATTTCATTCCACACAAGCTGTGAATGTTTCCATTTTATGCCAAACAAGTTGTGAATGTTTCCATTCATTCCAAACTAGTGGTGAATGTTTCCATTACATTCGGAGCAAGTTGTGAATGTTTCCATTCATTCCAAACTAGTGCTGAATGTTTCCATTACATTCCAAACAAGTTGTGAATGTTTCCATTACATTCCAAACAAGTTGTGAATGTTTCTATTCATTCCAAAAAAATTGTGACTGTTTCCATTTCATTCCAAACAAAATGTTTCCATTTCTTTTCAAACAAGTTGTGAAAGTCTCCATTTTATTCCAAACAAGTTCTGAATGTTTCCATTCATTCCAAACAAGTTGTTATTGTTTCCATTTCATTCTAACTAGTTGTGAAAGTTTCCAATCATTCCAAACTACTTGTGACTGTTTTCATTTCATTCCAACCATGTTGTCAATGCTTCCATTCCATTCCAACAAGTTCTGAATATTTCTATTTCATTCAAAAGTAGTTGTGAATGTTTTCATTCATTCCAAACTGGTTGTGAATGATTCCATTTCATTCCAAACAAGTTGTGAATTTTGGAATGAAACATTTCAGTCCAAACTAGCCATGAATGTTTCAATTCCTTCCAAACTAGCTGTGAATGTTTCAATTTCATTTCAAAGAAGTTATGAGTGTTCCGATTCATTCCAAAGTAGTTGCGAATGTTTCCATTTCATTCCAAACTAGATGTCAATCTTTCCATTCAGGCCAAACTAGTTGTGAATGTTTCCAATCATTCCAATCAAGTTGTAATTGCTTCCAATCCATTCCAAACCAGTTGTGAATGTTTTATTTCGTTCAGAACTAGTTGCGAATGTTTCCACTCTTTCAAAACTAGTTGTGAATGTTTCCTTCATTGCAAACTAGTTATGAATGTTTCCTTTTCATTCCAAACTGGTTGTGAACGTTTCCACTCATTCCAAACTAGTTGTGAATGTTTCCATTCCTTCCAAACTAGTTGTGAATGTTTCACTTCATTCGGAACACATTTAGAATGTTCCACTTCATTCCAAACTAGTTGTGAATGTTTCCATTTCATTCTAACTAGTTGTGAATGTTTCCACTTCATTTCAAACTAGTTGTGAATGTTTCGATTTCATTCCAAACAAGTTGTGAATCTTTCCTTTCATTCCTAAAGAGTTGTGAATGTTTCCATTTCATTCTGAACAAGTTTTGAACGGTTCTATCTCATTCCAAAAATGTTGTGAATGTTTCCACTTCAGTCCAAACAAATTGTGAAAGTTTGCATTTCATTCCGAACTAGTTATGAATGTTTCAACTTCATTCCAAACTAGCTGTGAATGTTTCTATTTCAACCCAAACAAGTTGTGAATATTTCCATTTCATTCAAAAGTAGTTATGAATCTTTCCATATCATTCTAAACTCATTGTGAATGTTTGCATTTCATTCCAAACTAGTTGTGAATGTTTCCATTCATTCCAAACTAGTTGTGAATGTTTTCATTTCATTCCAAACAAGTTATGAATGTTTCAATTTCATTCCAAACTAGTTATAATGTTTCCATTCCTTCAAAACTAGTTGTGAACGTTTCCATTTCACTACAAACAAGTTGTGAATCTTTCCGATCATTCGAAACTAGTTGTGAATCTTTCCTTTTCATTCCAAACTAGTTGTGAACGTTTCCATTCCTTCCAAACTGGTTGTGAATTCTGAATGTTTCCATTCATTCAAAAAGTGTTGTTAATGTTTCCATTTCATTCCAAACAAGTTGTGGATGTTTCCATTTCTTTCGAATCAAGTTGTCGATGGTTCGATTTCAGTCGAAACAAGTTGTGAATGTTTCTATTGATTCGAAACTAGTTGTGAATGTTTCCATTTCATTGCAAAAAACTTGTGAATATTTCCATCTCATTACAAAAAATTTGTGAATTTTTCCATTTCATTCTAAACAAGTTATGATTGTTTCAATTTTATTCCAAACTAGTTGTGAATGTTTCCATTTCATTCCAAACTAGTTGTGAATGTTTCCACACCTTCCAAACTAGTTGTGAATGTTTGCATTTCATTCCGCACTAGTAGCAAATGTTTCCATTTCATTCAAATCTAGTTGTTGATGTTTCCATTCATTCCATACTAGTTGTGAATGTTTCCAATCATTCCAAACTAGTTGTGACAGTTTCCACTTCATTCCAAACAAGTTCTGAATGTTTCCATTTCCTTCAAAACTAGTTGTGAATATTTCCATTTAATTCCAAATATGTTGCGAATGTTTCCATTCAATGCGAACTAGTTGTGAATGTTTTCAATCCTTCCAAACCAGGTGTGAATCTTTCCATTCCATTCCAAACAAGGTGTGACCAATTCATTCAAAACCAGTTGTTTATGTTTCGATTCATTCCAAACTAGTTACGAATGTTTCTATTTCACTCCAAACATTTTGTGAATTTTTTCATTCCTTTCCAAAAAGGTCGTGAGTGTTTCCATTTCATTCCAAACAAGTTGTGGACGTTTCCATTTCATCCAAAACTAGTTGTGAATGTTTTCATTTCATTCCATACTAGTTGTGAATTTTTCCACTTAATTCCAAACATGTTGTGAATGTTTCCATTCAAAGCAAACTAGTTGTGAATGTTTCCATTACATTCCAAACAAGTTGTGAAAGTTTGCAATTCATTCAAAACTAGTTGTGAATGTTTCCATTCATTCCAAACAAGTTACGAATGTTTCTATTTCACTCCAAAGATTTTCTGAATGTTTTTATTCCTTTCCAAACAAGTCATGAGTGTTTCCATTTTTTTCAAAACTAGTTCTCAATGTTTTCATTTCATTCCAAACAACTTGTTATTGTTTCAATTTCAATCCAAGCAAGTTTCCATTTCATTCCAAATATGTTGTCAATGTTTCCATTTCATTCCAAACTAGTTGTGATTGTTTCCATTTCACCCAAAACTAGTTGTGAATGTTTCCACTTCATTCCAAACTAGTTGTGAATGTTTCCACTTCATTCCAAATTAGTTGTGAATGTTTCCATTTCATTCCAAACAAGTTGCGAATGTTTCCATTCATTCCGAACTAGTTGTGAATGTTTACATTTTATTCCAAACGAGTTGTGAATGTTTCCATTTTATTCTAACTAGTTGTGAATGTTTCCATTTCATTCTAAACTAGTTGTGAATGTTTCCATTCCATTCAGAACTAGTTGTGAATGCTTCCATTCATTCTAAACTAGCTATGAGTGTCTCCATTTCATTCCAAACAAGTTGTGAATGTTTCCATTTCATTCCAAAATTGTTATGAATGTTTCGATTTCATTCCAAACTAGTTGTGAATGTTTCCATTCCTTCCAAACTAGTTGTGAACGTTTCCGTTTCATTCCAAACAAGTTGTTAATCTTTCTGACCGTTCCAAACTACCTGTGAATCTGTCCATTTCATTCCAAATTAGTTGTGAATGTTTCCATTCCTTACAAACAGGTTTTGAATTGTGAATGTTTCCATTCATTCCAAAAGTGTTGTCAACGTTTCCATTTCAATCCAAACAAGTTGTGGATGTTTACAATTCATTCGAAACAGGTTGTGAATGTTTCCATTTCATTCAAAACAAGTTGTGAATGTTTCTATTGATTTGAAACTAGTTGTGAACGTTTCCATTTCATTCCAAAGAAGTTGTGAATATTTCCAACTCCTTACAAAAAAGTTCAAAATTTTTCCATTTCATTCCAAACAAGTTGTGAATGTTTCGATTTCATTCAAAAGTAGTTGTGAATGTTTCCATTTCATTCCAAACAGGTTGTGAAAGTTTCCACGCCTTCCAAACTAGTTGTGAAAGTTTCCATTTCGTTCCAAATAAGTTTTGAATGTTCCATTTCATTCCGCACTAGTAGCGAATGTTTGAATTTCATTCAAAACTAGTTGTCGATGTTTCCATTCATTCCATACTAGTTGTGAATGTTTCCAATCATTCCAAACTTGTTGTGACTGTTTCCACTCCATTCGAAACAAGTTGTGAATGTTTTCATACATTACAAATGAGTTATGAATGTTTCCATTTCATTCCAAACAAGTTGTGACTGTTTCCATTTTATTCCAAACAAGTTGGCAATGTTTCCATTCATTCCAAACTTGTGCTGAATGTTTCCATTACATTCCAAACAAGTTGTGAATGTTTCCATTAAATTCCTAACAAGTTGTGAGTGTTTTCATTCATTCCAAAATTGTTGTGAATATTTCCATTTCATTCCAAACAAGTTGTGAATGTCTCCATTTCATTCCAAACAAGTTCTGAATGTTTTCATTCATTCCAAACAAGTTGTTAATGTTTCCATTTCATTCTAACTAGTTGTGAGAGTTTCCAATCATTCCAAACTAGTTGTGACTGTTTTCATTTCATTCAAACCATATTGTCAATGCCTCCATTCCATTCCAAGCAAGCCGTGAATATTTTAATTTCATTCAAAAGTAGTTGTGAATGCTTGAATGCTTTCATTCATTCCAATCTGGTTGTGAATGTTTCCATTTCATTCAAAACAAGTTGTGATTTTTGCAATGAAACATTTCATTCCAAAGTAGCTTTGAATGTTTCAATTCCTTCCAAACTAGTTGTGGATGTTTCAATTGCATTTTAAACAAGTTGTGAGTGTTCCGATTCGTTCCGAAGTAGTTGTGAATGTTTCCATTTTAATCCAAACTAACTGTTAATCTTTTCATTCATTCCAAACTAGTTGTGAATGTTTTCAATCATTCCAATCTAGTTGTAACTGTTTCCAATCCATTCCAAACAAGTTGTGAATTTTTCATTTCGTTCAAAACTAGTTGTGAATGTTTCCATTCTTTCGAAACTAGTTGTGAAAGTTTCCATGCATTGCAAACAAGTTATGAATGTTTCCATTTCATTCCAAACTGGTTGTGAATGTTTCCATTCATTCCAAACTAGTTGTGAATGTTTCAATTCCTTCCAAACTAGTTGTGAATGTTTCATTTCGTTCCGAACACGTTTAGAATGTTCCATTTCATTCCAAACTTGTTGTGAATGTTTCCATTTTATTCTAAATAGTTGTGAATCTTTCCATTCATTTCTAAAGACTTGTGAATGTTTCCATTTCATTCCGAACAAGTTTTGAATGTTCCTATCTCATTCCAAAAATGTTGTGAATGTTTCCACTTCATTCCAAACAAGTTGTGAATGTTTGCATTTCATTCCAAACTAGTTATGAATGTTTCAATTTCATTCCAAACTAGTTCTGAATGTTTCCATTCCTTCCAAACTAGTTGTGAATGTTTCCATTTCATTCCAAACATGTTGTGAGTCTTTCATTTTCATTCCAAACTAGTTGTGAATCTTTCGATATCATTCCAAACTAGTTGTGAATCTTTCCATTCCTTCCAAACCGATTATGAATTGTGAATGTTTCCACTCTTTCCAAATTGTTGTGAATGTTTCCATTTCATTCCAAACAAGTTGTGAATGTTTCCATTTCATTCGAAACAAGTTGTGAATGTTTCCATTGATTCCAAACTAGTTGTGAATGTTTCCTTTTCATTCCAAACGAGTTTTAAATGTTTCCATTGATGGGTTTCGGGAGCCAAATAGCGTAGCAGAATTTAACCGAAACCCTCGAGGATCCAAGTGAAACGGGGTAAACCGGGTGTTAAAAAATTTTCATACCTAATTTTCGGTTGAGATCTCTCACTCAACTANACTACATATCTCATATTAGTCTCCACATATGCTAGTCATTATGCATTATTGCAACCCGCTCCACAATAATACTAGACCAGGGACGTTTAACAATATCATTATTCCAGGGTTATGATTATGTTTGTTAAGTTACGCAGAAATAAAACAACAAACATAACTGCTGGATTAATGCCTTAATAAAATATCATGACTCAATGTGCAAAAATACAATCATCTCATGACTGGGTTTTGGGCACAACACTAACATCCATCTCATTACAAAAGAGTTGTGAATTTTTCCATTTCTTTCCAAACAAGTTGTGAATGTTTTCATTTCATTCTAAACTAGTTGTGAATGTTTCCATTTCATTCCAAACTAGTTGTGAAAGTTTCCACTCCTTTCAAACTAGTTGTGAATGTTTCCATTTCATTCCAAGCAAATTGTGAATGTTCCATTTCAATCCAAACTAGTTGCAAATGTTTCCATTTCATTCCAAACTAATTGTCAATTTTTCCATTCATTCCAAACTAGTTGTGAATCTTTCCAATCATTCCAAACAAGTTGTGAATTTTTTCATTTTATTCCAAACTAGTTGGGAATGTTTCCATGCAATCCAAACTAGTTATGAATGTTTCCATTTCATTCCAAACAAGTTGTGAATGTTTCCATTCATTGCAGACTAGTTTTGAATGTTTCCGTTACATTCCAAACAAGTTTTGAATGTTTCCAATCATTCCAAAATAGTTGTGAATGTTTCCATTTCATTCCAAACTAGTTATGAATGTTTCCATTTCATTCCAAACAAGTTCTGAATGTCTCCATTTCATTCCAAACAAGTTCTAAATGTTTCAATTCATTCCAAACTAGTTGTTATTGTTTCCATTTCATTCTAACTAGTTGTGAAAGTTTCCATTTCATTTCAAACTAGTTGTGAATGTTTCCACTCATTCCAAAAAAGTTGTGAATGTTTCCAATCATTCCAAACTAGTTGTGATTATTTTCATTTCATTCCAAACATGCTGTGAGTGTTTCGATTCCATTCCAAACAAGTTGTGAATATTTCCATTTCATTCAAAACAAGTTGGGAACGTTTCCATTCATTCAAAACTAGTTGTGAATGTTTCAAATCATTCCAAACAAGTTGTTCATGTTTCCATTTTATTCCAAACTAGTTGTGAATGTTTCCATGCATTGCAAACTAGTTATCAATGTTTCCATTTCATTCCAAACAAGTTGTGAATATTTCCATTCATTACAGACTAGTTCTGAATGTTTCTGCTACATTCCAAACAAGTTTTGAATTTTTCCATTCATTCCAAAATAGTTGTGAATGTTTCCATTTCATTCCAAACAAGTTGTGAATGTTTCCATTTCATTCCAAACAAGTTGTGAATGTTTCCATTCATTCCAAACTAGTTGTTATTGTTTCCATTTCATTCTAACTAGTTGTGAAAGTTTCCATTTCATTCCAAACTAGTTGTGAATGTTTCCATTCGTTCCAAAAAAGTTGTCAATGTTTCCAATCATTCCAAACTAGTTGTGACTGTTTTGATTTCATTTCAAACATGCTGTGAGTTTTTCCATTCCATTGCAAACAAGTTGTGAATATTTCCATTTCATTCAAGACAAGTTGGGAATGTTTCCATTCATTCCAAACTAGTTGTGAATGTTTCCAATTCATTCCAAACAAGTTGTGAATGTTTCCATTTCATTCCAAACTAGTTCTGAATGTTTCCATTTCATTCCAAATAAGTTGTGAATGTTTCCATTTCATTCCAACTAGTTGTGAATGCTTCCATTCATTCTAAACTTATTGTGAATGTCTCCATTTCATTCCAAACACGTTGTGATAGTTTCCATTTCTATCGAAACAAGCTGTGAATATTTCCATTTCATTCCGAACAAGTTGTGAATCTTCCATTTCATTCTAAACTAGTTGTGAATGTTTTCCATTTCATTGAAAACTAGTTGTGATTGTTTCCATTCATTCCAAACTAGTTGTCAATCTTTCCATATCATTCCAAACTAGTTGTGAGTGTTTCCATTTAATTCCAAACATGTTGTGAATGTTCCCATTCATTGCAAACTAGTTGTTAATGTTTCCATTTCATTCCCAACAAGTTGTGCATGTTTCAATTTCATTCCAAACGAGTTGTGAATGTTTCCATTTCATTCCAAACTAGTTGTGAAAGTTTCCACTCCTTCGAAACTAGTTGTGATTGTTTCCATTTCATTCCAAGCAAGTTGTGAATGTTTCATTTCAATCCAAACTTGTTGCAAATGTTTCCGTTTCATTCAAAACTAATTGTCAATTTTTCCATTCATTCCAAACAAGTTGTGAATGTTTCCAATCATTCCAAAGAAGTTGTGAATGTTTCCATTTTATTCCAAACTAGTTGTGAATGTTTCCATGCATTGCAAACTAGTTTTGAATGTTTCCATTTCATTCCAAACAAGTTGTGAATATTTCCATTCGTTGCAGAGTAGTTTTGAATGTTTCCGTTACATTCCAAACAAGTTTTGAATGTTTCCATTGATTCCAAAATAGTTGCGAATGTTTCCATTTCATTCCAAACTAGTTGTGAATGTTTCCATTTCATTCCAAACAAGTTGTGAATGTCTCCTTCATTCCAAAAAAGTTGTCAATGTTTCCAATCATTCCAAACTAGTTGTGATTGTTTTCATTTCATTCCAAACATGCTGTGAGTGTTTTGATTCCATTCCAAACAAGTTCTGAATATTTCCATTTCATTCAAAAAAATTTGGGAACGTTTCCATTCATTCCAAACTAGTTGTGAATGTTTCCAATCATTCCAAACAAGTTGTGAATTTTTCCATTTTATTCCAAACTAGTTGTGAATGTTTCCATGCATTGCAAACTAGTTATGAATGTTTCCATTTCATTCCAAACAAGTTGTGAATATTTCTATTCATTCCAGACTAGTTCTGAATGTTTTCGTTACATTCCAAAGAAGTTATGAATGTTTCCATTCATTCCAAAATAGTTGTGAATGTTTCCATTTCATTCCAAACTAGTTGTGAATGTTTCCATTTCATTCCAAACAAGTTGTGAATGTCTCCATTTCATTCCATACAAGTTCTAAATGTTTCCATTCATTCCAAACTAGTCGTTATTGTTTCCATTTCATTCTAACTAGTTGTGAAAGTTTCCATTTCATTCTAAACTGGTTGTGAATGTTTCCATTCATTATAAAAAAGTTGTCAATGTTTCCAATCATTCCAAACTAGTTGTGACAGTTTGCATTTCATTCCAAACATGCTGTGAGTGTTTCCATTCCATTCCAAACAAGTTGTGAATATTTCCATTTCATTCAAGACAACTTGGGAATGTTTCCATTCATTCCAAACTAGTTGTGAATGTTTCCATTTCATTCCAAACAAGTTGTGAATGTTTCCATTTCATTCCAAACATGTTGTGAATGTTTCCATTTCATTCCAAACAAGTTGTGAATGTTTCCATTTCATTCCAACTAGTTGTGAATGCTTCCATTCATTCCAAACTTATTGTGAATGTCTCCATTTCATTCCAAACACATTGTGATTGTTTCCATTTCGATCGAAACAAGCTGTGAATGTTTCCATTCCTTCGAAAGTAGTTTTGAGTATTTCCATTTCATTCCGAACAAGTTGTGAATGTTCCATTTCATTCCAAACTAGTTGTGAATGTTTTCCATTTCATTCCAAACTAGTTGTGAATGTTTTCCATTTCATTCAAAACTAGTTGTGACTGTTTCCATTCATTCCAAACTAGTTGTCAATGTTTCCATATCATTCCAAATTACTTGTGAGTGTTTCCATTTAATTCCAAACATGCTGTGAATGGTTCCATTCAATGCAAACTAGTTGTGAATGTTTCCATTTCATTCCCAACAAGTTGTGCTTGTTTCAATTTTATTCCAAACGAGTTGTGAATGTTTCCTTTTCATTCCAAATGAGTTATGAATGTTTCCATTTCATTCTGACTAGGTGTGAGTGTTTCCATTTCATTCCAAACTAGTTGTGAATGTATCCATTCATTCCAAAATAGTTGTGAATGTTTCCAATCATTCCAAACTAGTTGTGATTGTTTCTGTTCCATTCCAAATAAGTTGTGAATGTTTCCATTTCATTCAATACTAGTTCTGAATGTTTCCATTCATTCCAAACTAGTTTAAAATGTTTTTATTTCACTCCAAACATGTTGTGAATATTTTCATTCCTTTCCAAAGAAGTTGTGAGTGTTTCCATTTTTTTAAAATCTAGTTCTAAATGTTTCCAGTTCATTCTAAACAACTTGTTAAGTTTTCTACTTCATTCCAAACAAGTTCCCATTTCATTCCAAACTAGTTGTTAATGTTTCCATTTCATTCCACACTAGTTGTGATTGTTCTCATTTCACTCGAAACTAGTTGTGAACGTTTCCATTTTATTCCAAACAAGTTGTGGATGTTTCCATTTCATTCCAAACTAGTTGTGAATGTTTCCATTTCAGTCCAAACTAGTTATGAATGTTTCCCTTCAATTCCAAGCATGTTGTGAATGTTTCCATTCAATGCAAACTCGTTGTGAATATTTCCAATCTTTCCCAACAAGTTGTGAATGTTTCCATTCCATTCCAAACAAGTTATGAAAGTTTCCAATTCATTCAAAACTAGTTGTGAATGTTTCCATTCATTCCAAACTAGTTACGAATGTTTCTATTTCACTCCATTCATTTTGTGAATGTTTTCATTCCTTCCCAAACAAGTCATGAGTGTTTCCAATTTTTCCAAATCTAGTTCTGAATGTTTTCATTTCATTCCAAACAACTTGTTATTGTTTCAATTTCATTCCAAGCAGGTTTCCATTTTATTCCAAATATGTTGTTAATGTTTCTATTTCATTCCAAACTAGTTGTGATTGTTTCCATTTCACTCAAAACTAGTTGTTAAGGTTTCCATTTTATTCCAAACAAGTTGTGAATGTTTCAATTTCATTCCAAATAGGTTGTGAATGTTTCCATTCATTCCAAACTAGTTGTGAATGTTTCCATTTCATTCCCAACAAGTTGTGCATGTTTCCATTTCATTCCAAACATGTTGTGAATGTTTCCTTTTCATTCCAAACTAGTTGTGAATGTTTCCATTTCATTCCAAACAAGTTGTGAATGTTTCCATTCATTCCAAACTAGTTGTGAATATTTTTATTCCTTCCAAACTAGTCGTGAATGTTTCCATTCCTTCCAAACTAGTCACGTATGTTTCCATTCCTTCCAAACTAGTCTCGTATGTTTCCCTTCCACCCAAACTAGTTGTGAATCTTTCCATTTCATTCCAAACAACTTGTGAATGTTTCATTTCATTCCCAACTAGTTGTGAATGTTTCCATTTTATTCCAAGCTAGTTGTGAATGTTTCCATTCATTCCAAAATAGTTGTGAATATGTGTATGGGCTCTCCATGTATGTATGGGCTCCTCCTCATTCCTTCTCCTAGAAGTAACATCCTGATTCCACCATACAAGAGCATACTTAGTGAATTTTATGGTAGCCAATTTAACTTTCTTTTCCTCGGAGTAATGATGGCAATTAAACACCATCTCAATCTTTTGTTCCCACTTCCAATATGCATCGGGATCACTCCTCCCTTGGCTCCCCCCTCCTTGGAATCCCATGGTCATACCAATGTCCTTCTTCTGCCTCAGGTTTTTTTCTCCTTGGACCTTTCCCTGGTTGCAAGATAGGATTTGGCCTCCTTGGCAATCTCAAGTCAATGTCCTCAATTCTCCCCACAAGCCTTTTGAGAGTTCCTTGAAGCTCTCTCATGTTTGGCTCCTTATTGTGTTTCACTTCCATCCTCCTATCCTCCTGGCCCTCCATACTCCTGAAAAACAAAGATCCTCACAAACACTCACCTCACATGTTTCACTCAAAAGATGAACACTCAAACACTCAATTTGTTAGTGAGATATTGCAATTCAAAGAGTTGTCAAAAGTTCTAAGAAAACTGTTCTCAAAGCATACAGGAAAACTTGAATTCTTAAAGAACTATTTTCACTTCAAAAGATGTGGGCTAAACAAGCTTTAAAAGACTCTAAGAGGCTTTTGCAATTGATGATCACAAGAACCACAAATAACGCTTTTTGGCTCAAAAACAATGGGATAGGTTTTGGGGCGGAAAACTTTCAACACGTTGAGAAAACATCTTTTTGTAAGCTATTTTCTTTGTTCTCTTCTTTTTCTTTTCTTTTTGATGCTAAAACAACTTTCTCCTTGAAGTTCCTTGCTCCCAAAGACAAAAAGTTAGTTTTCTATTCGGCCCAAACAAGAAACTATTGAAACTTGCACAATTTGAAACAACTTTTTTGATACCGAAACTTCCTCAAATTGGATCCTTATTTTTTTTGGTGTTTTCTTGACTCTATGATGCTGGAAACAATTAAAACAAAATAGATTAATAGGGCTGGACACAAAACAGAAAGGTAAGAAACAAAAAAGAACAAATGAATTGAAACCGAGAACACTAGACAACACGGATTGACTTATTTTTGTTGTTTTTGTGATTTTTGGACTTGAACAAGAATGGAATAAAAAGGACAGACCTGAAACAAGAAGGAAAAGGATTAAAACAGAGAATTAAGACACGAAATTACTGGAAAAAATTGAAACAAAAATGAAGATAAACAAGAACAGAAAGATATGTCTTTCAATGAAACTTGTGGCTCTGATACCAACTGATGCGAACCCCGATGGTATAAAGACCATGAAACGTGCCCAAGATGTTTTTCAAGCTCCACANAATTCCATTTATCCTAAGTGACCTAAATCACTTCCATGGCCTAAATAACATCCTAAATAATGTAAATAAACATAAAAATAAAATAAAATACGTTACAACACAAGATTGGCCATAAAAACCATAAAATAGTCTTATCGGGTGGTTCTTGCTTGTGTCTTGAACTTCAAGCCGAAATTCTAACTTGATTCAGCCATGATTTCTGAAAATGAAAAGAATGAAAGTTTTAGATCTCTTTCTTATCTTTGAAATGACACCTGAAGTACACAAAACGGACATGTAAATCGTGATTTTGAAGCTAAATTGGACCCCTTTAACGTGCAAACTGGGTTTCACGGTCTTGATATGATTCGTAGCTCCAGATGTTAGCTTTCTAAAGAATCAAGAATCACTCAATTCTGATCTTTTTAGCTCAAGATATGAGTTTTCTATCGAAACATCACCAATCTGTCAAAATACAAGCTTGGCCATCATCTCCATATGATTCCTTGCATGTTCCAGCTGCTCCTTGAGAAATTCCAAGCCCATTCTCCATGAGAAAGCTTGAGACAAAAGCTCAAAGTGTACTAGTGAGCTCCTTGGCCTTGTTCTTTGTCAATGGTCTGCTACTTATCTTTAATGGATCCTTGCCACCCTTGGTTGTGCCTTCTTTGATCGTATCACATTCTTTCCAAACTAGTTATGAATGTTTCCATTCCATTCCAAACAAGTTGTGAATGTTTCCATTACATTACAAACAAGTTGCAAATGTTTCCATTCATTCTAAAATAGTTGTGAATCTTTCCATTTCATTCGAAACAAGTTGTGAAAGTTTCCATCTCATTCCAAAAAAGTTGTGAATCTTTCCATTTCCTTCCAGACAGGTTGTGAATGTGTCTATTTCATTCGAAACTAATTTTGAAAGTCTGCATTCCTTCCAATCTGGTTGTCAAGGTTTCTATTTCACTCCAAACATGTTGTGAATGTTTCCATTTTTTCCAAAACTAGTTGTGAATGTTTCCATTTCATTCCAAACTAGTTGTGATTGTTTCCATTTCACTCCAAACAAGTTATGAATGTTTCCATTTTTTTCAAAACAAGTTGTGAATGTTTCCATTTCATTCCAAACTAGTTGTGACTGTTTCCATTTCACTCCAAACTAGTTGTGAATGTTTCCATTTCATTCAAAACAAGTTGTGAATGTTTCCATTTCATTCCAAACAAGTTGTAAATGTTTCCATTTCATTCCAAACAAGTTGTGAATGTTTCCATTCATTCCAAACTAGTTGTGAAAGTTTCCATTTCATTCCCAACTAGTTGTGAATGTTACCATTTCATTCCAAACTAGTTGCAAATGCTTCCATTCTTTCCAAACTAGTTGTGAATGTTTCCATTTCATTCCAAACAAGTTGTGAATGTTTCCATTCATTCCAAACTAGTTCTGAATGTTTTCCATTCATTCCAAAATAGTTGCGAATGTTTCAAATCATTCCAAACTAGTTGTGACTGGTTCAATTTCATTCGAAACATGTTGTGAATGTTTCCATTCCATTCCAAACAAGTTGTGAATGTTTCCATCTTATTCAAAACTAGTTGTGATTGTTTCCATTCTTTCCAAACTAGTTATGAGTGTTTCCATTTCATTCCAAACAAGTTATGAATGTTTCCATTACATTCCAAACAAGTTGTGAATGTTTCCATTCATTCCAAAATAGTTGTGTATCTTTCCATTTCATTTCAAACAAGTTATGAATGTTTCCAACTCATTCCAAAAAATTTGTAAATCTTTCTATTTCCTTCCAAACAAGTTGTGAATGTTTCGTTTTCATTTGAAACTAATTGTGAATGTTTGCATTCCTTCCAAAATAGTTGTGAATGTTTCTATTTCACTCCAACATGTTGTGAAGGTTTCGATTCCTTTCCGAACAAGTTGTGAATGTTTTCATTTTCTTCAAAACAAGTTGTCATTATTTCCATTTCAATCCAAACTAGTTGTGATTGTTTCAATTTCACTCCAAACTAGTTGTGAATGTTTCCATTTCAGTCAAAACAAGTTGTAAATGTTTGCATTTCGTTCCAAACAAGTTGTGAATGTTTCCATTCATTCCAAACTACTTGTCAATGTTTCTATTTCATTCCAAACAAGTTGTGGATATTTCCATTTCATTCCAAAACTAGTTGTGAATGCCTTCATCTCATTACAGAAAAGTTCTAAATTTTTTCATTTCATTCCAAACAAGTTGTGAATGTTTCCATTTCATTCTAAACTAGTTGTGAATGTTTCCATTTCATTCCAAACTAGTTGTGAAAGTTTCCATTTCATTCTAACTAGTTGTGAATGTTTCCATTTCATTCAAAACTAGTTGTGAATGTTTCTATTCATTCCAAAATAGTTGTGAATGTTTCCAATCATTCCAAACTAGTTGTGATTGTTTCAATGTCATTCCAAACATGTTGCGAATGTTTGCCTTCCATTCCAAACAAGTTGTGAATATTTCCATTTCATTCAAAACTAGTTGTGAATGTTTCCATTTCATTCAAAACAAGTTCTGAATGTTTCCATTTCATTCGAAACTAACTGTGAAATGTTTGCATTCCTTCCAAACTAGTTATGAATGTTTCTACTTCACTCCAAACATGTTGTGAAGGTTTTCACTCTTTTGCAAACAAGTTGTGAATGTTTCCATTTTGTTGAAAACTAGTTGTGAATGTTTACATTTCATTCCAAATGAGTTGTGAATGTTTCCATTTCATTGTAACTAGTTTTGAATGTTTCCAATTCATTCCAAACTAGTTATGAATGCTTCCATTTATTCCAAAAAAGTTGGGAATGTTTGCAATCATTCCAAACTAGTTCTGACTGTTTCCATTTCAATCCAAACATGTTGTGAATGTTTCCATTCCTTACCAAACAAGTTGTGAATGTTTCCATTTCATTCCAAACTAGTTATGAATGTTTCCATTTCATTCCAAACAAGCTGTGATTGTTTCCATTACATTCCAAAGAGGTTGTGATTGTTTCCATTCATTCCAAAATAGTTGTGAATCTTTCCATCTCATTCCAAAAAAGTTGTGAATGTTTCCATTTCATTCCGAACAAGTTGTGAATGTGTTGATTTCATTTGAAACTAATTGTGAATATATGCAATCCTTCCAAAATAGTTGTGAATGTTTCTATTTGACTCCCCACATGTTGTGAATGTTTTCATTCTTTTCCGAACAATTTGTGAATATTTCCATTCCATTCCAAACAAGTTGTGGATGTTTCCATTTTTTTCAAAACTAGTTGTGAATGTTTCCATTTCATTCCAAACCAATTGTGAATGTTTGCATTCCTTCCAAACTAGCTGTGAATGTTTCAATTTCACTCCAAACATGTTATCAATGTTTCCATTCCTTTCCGAACAAGTTGTGAATGATTCCATTCCACTGCAAACAAGTTATGAATGTTTTCCTTTTTTTCAAAACTAGTTGTGAATGTTTCCATTTCACTCCAAACAAGTTGTTAACGTTTCCATTCATTCCAAACTAGTTGTGAATGTTTCCATTTCATTCCAAACGTGTTGTAAATGTTTTCATTCCATTCCAAACAAGTTGTGAATGTTACCATTTCATTCCAAACAAGTAGTGAATGTTTCCATTTCATTCCAAACAAGTTGTGAATGTTTCCATTCATTCCAAACTAGTTGTGAATGTTTCCATTTCATTACAAACAATTTGTGGATGTTTCCATTTCATTCCAAAACTAGTTGTGAATGTTTTCCATTTCATTCCAAACTAGTTACGAATGTTTTCCATTCCATTCCAAACAAGCATTGAATCTTTCCTTTTTTTTCCAAAACTAGTTGTGAATGTTTCCATTTCATTTCGAACAAGTTGTGAATGTTTCCATTTCATTCCAAACAAGTCGTGTATGCTTCCATGTTATTTCAAATAACTTGTGAATGTTTCCATT
>KK899254.1:106929-118837 GCA_000696445.1 Aquilaria agallochum
ATTCCAAACAAGTTGAGAACATTTCAAATTCATTCCAAACTAGTTGTGATTATTTCCATTTCATTCCAACCTAGTTTTTAATGTTTCCATGCCATTCGAAACAACTTGTGAATGTTTCCATTTCCTTCCAAATGAGTTGTGAATGTTTCCATTTCATTCTAACTAGTTGTGAATGTTTCCAATTCGTTCCAAACTAGTTGTGAATGTTTCTATTCAATCCAAAATACTTGCGAATGTTTCCCATCATTCCAAACAAGTTGTGACTGTTTCCGTTTCATCCCACACATGTTGTGAGTGTTTCCATTCCTTACCAAACAAGTTGTGAATGTTTCCATTTCATTCCAAACAAGTTGTGAATGTTTCCATCTCTTTCCAAAAAAGTTATCAATCTTTCTTTTTGGTTCTGAACAAGTTGTCAATGTTTCCATCTCAGTCGAAAGTAATTGTTAATTTTTGCATTCCTTCCAGCCTGGTTATGAATGTTTCCATTTCATTCCAAACAAGTTGTGAATGTTTCCATTTCATTACAAATAAGTTGTGACAGTTTCCATATCATTCCAAACTAGTGGTGACTGTTTCCATTTCATTCGAAACAAGTTGTGAATGTTTCCAATTCATTCCAAACAAGTTGTGAATGTTTGCATTCATTGCAAACTAGTTGTGAATGTTTCCATTCCTTCGAAACTTCTTGTGAATGTTCCTATTTCATTCCAAACAAGTTGTAAATGTTCCACTTCATTCCAAACTAGTTGTGAATGTTTCCATTTCATTCCAAACAAGTTGTGAATGTTTCCATCTCATTCGAAACAAGAGGTAAATGATTCCATTTCATTCCAAACTAGTTGTGAATGTTGTGAATGTTTCCATTTCATTCCAAACAACTTGTGAATGTTTCCAGCTCATTCCAAACACCTTTTGATTGTTTCCACTACATTCTAAACAACTTGTGAATATTGCCATTTCATTCCAAATTAGCTGTGAATGTTTCCATTTTATTCCAAACTAGTTGTGAATGTTTCCATGTCATTCCAAACAACTTGTAACAGTTTGCATCTCATTCCAAAGAAGTTGTGAATGTTTCCACATCATTCTAAAACATGTTGTGAATGTTTCAATTTCATTCCAAACAAGTTGTGAATGTTTCAATTTCATTCCAAACAAGTTATGAATGGTACCATTTCATTCCAAGCAAGTTGTGGTTGTTTCCATTTCATTCTAAAACTAGTTGTGAATCTTTTTCATTTCATTCCAAACTAGTTGTGAATGTTTCCATTTCATTCGAAAATAGTTGTGAATTTTTCTATTTCATTCCAAACAAGTAGTGAATGTTTCCATTCCTTTCCAAACAAGTTGAGCTCGTTTCCAATTCATTCCAAACTAGTTGTGAACGTTTCCATTTCATTTCAAAAAAGTTGTGAATGTTTCCATTCCTTCCAAACTCGTTGTGATTGTTTCCATTTCATTCCAAACAGGTTGTGAATGTTTCCATTTCATTCCAAACACGTTGTGGATGTTTCCATTTCAATAGAAAACTAGTTGTGAATGTTTTCCGTTTCATTCGAAACTAGTTGTGAATGTTTCTATTTTATTCCAAACAAGTAGTGAATGTTTCCATTCTATTCCAAACAAGTTGAGAACATTTTAAATTCGTTCCAAACTAGTTGTGATTATTTGCATTTCATTCCAAACTAGTTTTTAATGTTTCCACGCGATTCCAAACAACCTGCGAAAGTTTCTATTTCCTTCCAAATGTGTTGTGAATGTTTTCATTTCATTCTAACAAGTTGTGAATGTTTCCAATTCATTCCAAACCAGTTGCGAATATTTCTGTTCATTCCAAAATAGTTCCGAATGTTTCCCATCATTCCAAACTAGTTGTGACTGTTTCCGTTTCATTCCACACATGTTGCGAGTGTTTCCATTCCTTACCAAACAAGTTGTGAATGTTTCCATTTCATTCAAAACAAGTTGTGAATCTTTCCTTTTTTTTCAAAACTAGTTGTGAATGTTTCCATTTCATTCCAAATATGTTGTGAATGTTTCCATTTCATTCCAAACAAGTTGTGAATCTTTCCATTTCATTCCAAAAAAGTTATGAATCTTTCTTTTTCGTTATGAACAAGTTGTGAATGTTTCCATTTCATTCGAAACTAATTGAGAATTTTTGCATTCCTTCCAGCCTAGTTGTGAATGTTTCCATTTCATTCCAAACAAGTTGTGAATGTTTCTATTTCATTACAAACAAGTTGGGACTGTTTTCATATGATTTCAAACTAGTTGTGATTGTTTCCATTTCATTCCAAACAAGTTATGAATGTTTCAATTCATTCCAAACAAGTTCTGAATGTTTCCATTCATTCCAAAGTAGTTGTGAATGTTTCGATTCCTTCGAAACTAGTTGTGAATGTTCCCATTTCATTCTACACAAGTTGTAAATGTTCCACTTCATTCCAAACTAGTTGTGAATGTTTCCATTTCATTCCAAACAAGTTGTGAATGTTCCACTTTATTCCAAACTAGTTGTGAATGTTTCCATTTCTTTCCGAACAAGTTATGAATGTTTTGCTTCATTCCAAACTATTTGTGACTATTTCCATTCCTTCCAAACTAGTTGTGAATGTTTCCATTTCATTCCAAACCAGTTATGACTGTGTCCATTTCATTCGAAACAAGTTGTAAATTTTTCTATTTATTCTAAACTAGTTGTGAATGTTTCCAATCATTCCAAAGTAGTTGTGAATGTTTCAATTTCCTTCCAAACAAGTTGTGAATGGTTCCATTCACTCGAAACTAGTTGTGAATGTTTCCATTCCATTCCAAACAGGTTGTGAATGTTTCCATCTCAGTCGATACAAGTTGTAAATGATTCCATTTCCTTCCAAACTAGTTGTGAATGTTGTGAATGCTTCCATTTCATTCCAAACAACTTGTGAATTTTTCCAGCTCATTCCAAACACCCTCTGATTGTTTTCATTACATTTTAAACAACTTGTGAATGTTGCCATTTCATTCCAAATTAGTTGTGAATGTTTCAATTTCATTCCAAACTAGTTGTGAATCGTTCAATTTCATTCCAAACAAGTTGTGAATGGTTCCATTTCATTCCAAGCAAGTTGTGGATGTTTCCATTTCATTCCAAAACTAGATGTGAATCTTTTCCATTTCATTCCAAACTAGTTGTGAATGTTCCCATTTCATTCGAAACTAGTTGTGAATGTTTCTATTTCATTCCAAACAAGTAGTGAATGTTTCCATTCCATTCTAAACAAGTTGAGAACGTTTCCAATTCATTCCAAACTAGTTGTGAACGTTTCCATTTCATTCCAAACAAGTTGTGAATGTTTCTATTCCTTCCAAACTAGTTGTGATTGTTTCCATTTCATTCCAAACAAGTTGTGAATGTTTTCATTTCATTCCAATTAGGTTGTGCATGTTTCCATTTCATTCCAAAACTAGTTGTGAATGTTTTCCATTTCATTCCAAACAAGTTGTGAATGTTTCCATTTCATTCCAATTAGGTTGTGAATGTTTTCATTTCATTCCAGCAAGTTATGAATGTTTCCATCTCATTCCAAAAAAGTTATGAATCTTTCTTTTTCGTTCTAAACAAGTTGTCAATGTTTCCATCTCAGTCGAAAGTAATTGTTAATTTTTGCAATCCTTCCAGCCTGGTTATGAATGTTTCCATTTCATTCCAAACAAGTTGTGAATGTTTCCATCTCATTACAAACAAGTTGTGACAGTTTCCATATCATTCCAAACTAGTTGTGACTGTTTCCATTTCATTCCAAACAAGTTGTGAATGTTTCCAATTCATTCCAAACAAGTTGTGAATGTTTCCATTCATTGCAAACTAGTTGTGAATGTTTCCATTCATTGCAAACTAGTTGTGAATGTTTTGATTCCTTCGAAACTAGTTGTGAATGTTCCTATTTCATTCCAAACAAGTTGTAAATGTTCCACTTCATTCCAAACTAGTTGTGAATGTTTCCATTTCATTCCAAACAAGTTGTGAATGTTCCACTCCATTCCAAACTAGTTGTGAATGTTTCCATTTCATTCCAAACAAGTTATGAATGTTTCGCTTCATTCCAAACTAGTTGTGACTGTTTCCATTCCTTCCAAACTAGTTGTGAATGTTTCCATTTCATTCCAAACAAGTTGTAAATTTTTCAATTTATTCAAAACTAGCTGTGAATGTTTCCATTCCTTCCAAAGTAGTTGTGATTGTTTCAATTTCATTCCAAACAAGTTATGAATGGTTCCATTTACTCTAAACTAGTTGTGAATGTTTCCATTTCATTCCAAATAGGTTGTGAATGTTTCCATCTCATTCGAAACAAGAGGTAAATGATTCCATTTCATTCCAAACTAGTTGTGAATGTTGTGAATGTTTCCATTTCATTCCAAACAACTTGTGAATGTTTCCAGCTCATTCCAAACACCTTTTGATTGTTTCCACTAGATTCTAAACAACTTGTGAATATTGCCATCTCATTCCAAATTAGTTGTGAATGTTTCCATTTTATTCCAAACTAGTTGTGAAAGTTTCCATGTCATTCCAAACAACTTGTAACAGTTTGCATCTCATTCCAAAGAAGTTGTGAATGTTTCCACATCGTTCTAAAACATGTTGTGAATGTTTCAATTTCATTCCAAACTAGTTGTGAATGTTTCAATTTCATTCCAAACAAGTTATGAATGGTTCCATTTCATTCCGAGCAAGTTGTGGTTGTTTCCATTTCATTCCAAAACTAGTTGTGAATGTTTCCATTTCATTCGAAACTAGTTGTGAATGTTTCTATTTCATTCCAAACAAGTAGTGAATGTTTCCATTCCTTTCTAAACAAGTTGAGATCGTTTCCAATTCATTCCAAACTAGTTGTGAACGTTTCCATTTCATTTCAAAAAAGTTGTGAATGTTTCCATTCCTTCCAAACTAGTTGTGATTGTTTCGATTTCATTCCAAACAGGTTGTGAATGTTTCCATTTCATTCCAAACACGTTGTGGATGTTTCCATTTCAATCCAAAACTAGTTGTGAATGTTTCCATTTCATTCGAAACTAGTTGTGAATGTTTCTATTTCATTCCAAACAAGTAGTGAATGTTTCCATTCTATTCGAAACAAGTTGAGAACATTTCAAATTCATTCCAAACTAGTTGTGATTATTTCCATTTCATTCCAAAGTAGTTTTTAATGTTTCCACGCGATTCCAAACAACCTGCGAAAGTTTCCATTTCCTTCCAAATGAGTTGTGAATGTTTTCATTTCATTCTCACAAGTTGTGAATGTTTCCAATTCATTCCAAACCAGTTGCGAATATTTCTATTCATTCCAAAATAGTTCCGAACGTTTCCCATCATTCCAAACTAGTTGTGACTGTTTTCGTTTCATTCCACATATGTTGCGAGTGTTTCCATTCCTTACGAAACAAGTTGTGAATGTTTCCATTTCATTCAAAACAAGTTGTGAATCTTTCCTTTTTTTCAAAACTAGTTGTGAATGTTTCGATTTCATTCCAAATATGTTGTGAATGTTTCGATTTCATTCCAAACAAGTTGCGAATGTTTCTATTTCATTCCAAAAAATTTATGAATCTTTCTTTTTCGTTCTGAACAAGTTGTGAATGTTTCCATTTCATTCGAAACTAATTGAGAATTTTTGCATTCCTTCCAGCCTAGTTGTGAATGTTTCCATTTCATTCCAAACAAGTTGTGAATGTTTCTATTTCATTACAAACAAGTTGGGACTGTTTTCATATCATTTCAAACTAGTTGTGATTGTTTCCATTTCATTCCAAACAAGTTGTGAATGTTTCCATTCATTCCAAACAAGTTCTGAATGTTTCCATTCATTCCAAAGTAGTTGTGAATGTTTTGATTCCTTCGAATCTAGTTCTGAATGTTCCCATTTCATTCCAAACAAGTTGTAAATGTTCAACTTCATTCCAAACTAGTTGTGAATGTTTCCATTTCATTGCAAACAAGTTGTGAATGTTCCACTTTATTCCAAACTAGTTGTGAATGTTTCCATTTCATTTCGAACAAGTTGTGAATGTTTTGCTTCATTCCAAACTAGTTGTGACTATTTCCATTCCTTCCAAACTAGTTGTGAATGTTTTCATTTCATTCCAAACCAGTTATGACTGTTTCCATTTCGTTCGAAACAAGTTGTAAATTTTTCCATTTATTCTAAACTAGTTGTGAATGTTTCCAATCATTCCAAAGTAGTTGTGAATGTTTCAATTTCCTTCCAAACAAGTTGTGAGTGGTTCCATTCACTCGAAACTAGTTGTGAATGTTTTCATTCCATTCCAAACAGGTTGTGAATGTTTCCATCTCAGTCGATACAAGTTGTAAATGATTCCATTTCCTTCCAAACTAGTTGTGAATGTTTTGAATGCTTCCATTTCATTCCAAACAACTTGTGAATTTTTCCAGCTCATTCCAAACACCTTCTGATTGTTTTCATTACATTATAAATAACTTGTGAATGTTGCCATTTCATTCCAAATTAGTTGTGAATGTTTCAATTTTATTCCAAACTAGTTGTGAATCTTTCAATTTCATTCCAAACTAGTTGTGAATGGTTCCATTTTATTCCAAGCAAGTTGTGGATGTTTCCATTTCATTCCAAAACTAGTTGTGAATCTTTTCCATTTCATTCCAAACTAGTTGTGAATGTTCCCATTTCACTCGGAACTAGTTGTGAATGTTTCTATTTCATTCCAAACAAGTAGTGAATGTTTCCATTCCATTCTAAACAAGTTGAGAACGTTTCCAATTCATTCCAAACTAGTTGTGAACGTTTCTATTTCATTCCAAACAAGTAGTGAATGTTTCCATTCCATTCTAAACAAGTTGAGAACGTTTCCAATTCATTCCAAACTAGTTGTGAACGTTTCTATTTCATTCCAAACAAGTTATGAATGTTTCTATTCCTTCCAAACTAGTTGCGATTGTTTCCATTTCATTCCAAACAGGTTGTGAATGTTTCCATTTCATTCCAATTAGGTTGTGGATGTTTCCATTTCATTCCAAAACTAGTTGTGAATGTTTTCCATTTCATTCCGAACTAGTTGTTTCCGTTTCATTCGAAACTAGTTGTGAATGTTTCTATTTCATTCCAAACAAGTAGTGAATGTTTCCTTTCTATTCCAAACAAGTTGAGAACATTTCAAATTGATTGCAAACTAGTTGTGATTATTTTCATTTCATTCCAAACTAGTTTTTAATGTTTCCATGCCATTCCAAACAACTTGTGAATTTTTCCATTTCCTTCCAAACGAGTTGTGAATTTTTCCATTTCATTCTAACTAGTTGTGATTGTTTCCAATTGGTTCCAACTAGTTGTGAATGTTTTTGTTCATTCAAAAATAGTTGCGAATGTTTCCCATCACTCCAAACTAGTTGTGACTGTTTCCATTTCGTTCCACACATGTTTTGAGTGTTTCCATTCCTTACCAAACAAGTTGTGAATGTTTCCATTTCATTCAAAACCAGTTGTGAATCTTTCCTTTTTTTTCGAAACTAGTTGTAAATGATTCCATTTCATTCCAAACAAGTTTTGAATGCTTGTATTTCACTCAAAATAAGTTATGAATGTTTCCATTTCATTCAAAAAAAGTTGCATATGTTTCCATCTCATTCCAAAAAAGTAAACTTTCTTTTTCGTTCTGAACAAGTTGTGAATGTTTCCATTTCATTTCAAACTAATTGAGAATTTTTGCATTCCTTCCAGCCTAGTTGTGAATGTTTCCATTTCATTCCAAACAAGTTGTGAATGTTTCCATTTCATTACAAACAAGTTGTGACTGTTTCCAGTTCATTTCAAACTAGTTGTGACTGTTTCCATTTCATTCCAAACAAGTTGTCAATGTTTCCATTTCATTCCAAACAAGTTCTGAATGTTTCCATTCAATCCAAACTAGTTGTGAATGTTTCGATTCCTTCCAAACTAGTTGTGAATGTTCCCATTTCATTCCAAACAAGTTGTAAATGTTCCACTTCATTCCAAACTAGTTGTGAATGTGTCCATTTCATTCCAAACTAGTTGTGAATGTTCCACTCCCTTCCAAACTAGTTGTGATTGTTTCCATTTCTTTCCAAAGAAGTTGTGAATGTTTCGCTTCATTCCAAACTAGTTGTAACTGTTTCCATTCCTTCCAAACTAGTTGTGAATGTTTCAATTTCATTCCAAACCAGTTGTGACTGTTTCCATTTCATTCCAAACAAGTTGTAAATTTTTCCATTTATTCTAAACTAGTTGTGAATGTTTCCATTCCATCCAAAGTAGTTGTGAATGTTTCAATTTCATTCCAAACAAGTTGTGAATGGTTCCATTCACTCCAAACTAGTTGTGATTGTTTCCATTTCATTGCAGACTGGTTGTGAATGTTTCCATCTCATTCGAAACAAGTTGTAATTGATTCCATTTCATTCCAAACTAGTTGTGAATGTTGTGAATCTTTCAATTTCATTCCAAACAACGTGTGAATGTTTCCAGCTCATTCCAAACACCTTCTGATTGTTTACATTACATTCTAAAGAACTTGTGAATGTTGCCATTTCATTCCAAATTAGTTGTGAATGTTTCAATTTCATTCCAAACTAGTTGTGAATGTTTCAATTTCATTCCAAACAAGTTGTGAATGGTTCCATTTCATTCCAAGCAAGTTGTGGATGTTTCCATTTCATTCCAAAACTAGTTGTGAATCTTTTCCATTTCCTTCCAAACTAGTTGTGAATGTTTCCATTTCATTCGAAACTAGTTGTGAATGTTTCTTTTTCATTCCAAACAAGTAGTGAATGTTTCTATTCCATTCCAAACAAGTTGAAAACGTTTCGAATCATTCCAAACTAGTTGTGAATGTTTCCATTTAATTCCAAACAAGTTGTGAATGTTTCCATTCCTTCCAAACTAGTTGTGATTGTTTCCATTTCATTCCTAACAAGTTGTGAATGTTTCCATTTCATTCCAAATAGGTTGTGGATGTTTCCATTTCATTCCAAAACTAGTTGTGAATGTTTTCCATTTCATTTCAAACTAGTTGTTTCCGTTTCATTCGAAACTAGTTGTGAATGTTTCTATTTCATTCCAAACAAGTAATGAATGTTTCCATTCCATTCCAAACAAGTTGAGAACATTTCAAATTCATTCCAAACTAGTTGTGATTATTTCCATTTCATTCCAACCTAGTTTTTAATGTTTCCATGCCATTCGAAACAACTTGTGAATGTTTCCATTTCCTTCCAAATGAGTTGTGAATGTTTCCATTTCATTCTAAGTAGTTGTGAATGTTTCCAATTCGTTCCAAACTAGTTGTGAATGTTTCTGTTCATTCCAAAATAGTTGCAAATGTTTCGCATCATTCCAAACTAGTTGTGACTGTTTCCATTTCATTCCACACATGTTGTGAGTGTTTCTATTCCTTACCAAATAAGTTGTGAATGTTTCCATTTCATTCAAAACCAGTTGTGAATCTTTCCTTTTTATCAAAAGTAGTTGTGATTGTTTCCATTTCATTCTAAACAAGTTGTGAATGTTTCCATCTCATTCCCAAAAAGTTATGAATCTTTCTTTTTCGTTCTGAACAAGTTGTGAATGTTTCCATTTCATTCAAAACTAATTGTTAATTTTTGCATTCCTTCCAGTCTAGTTGTGAATGTTTCCATTTCATTCCAAACAAGATGTGAATGTTTCCATTTCATTCCAAACAAGTTGTGAATGTTTCCATTTCATTACAAACAAGTTGTGACTGTTTCCATATCATTTCAAACTAGTTATGATTGTTTCCATTTCATTCCAAACTAGTTGTGAACGTTTCCATGTCATTCCAAATAAATTTTGATTGTTTTCACTTCATTCCAAATCAGTTGTGAATGTTTCCATTTCATTCTAACTTGTTGTGAATGTTTCCAATCCATTCCTTACTAGTTGTGAATGTTTTCGTTCATTCCAAAATAGCTGTGAATGTTTCCAATCATTCCAAACTAGTTATGACTGTTTCCATTTCATTCCAAACATGTTGTCAATGTTTCCATTCCGTACCAAACAAGCTGTGAATGTTTTCATTTATTCAAAACTTGTTGTGAATGTTTCCATTTCATTCCAAACATGTTGTGAATGTTTCCATTCCTTACAAAACAAGTTGTGAATGTTTCCATTCCATTCCAAACTAGTTGTTAGTCTTTCTTTTTGTAAAAAACTAGTTGTGAATGTTTCCATTTCCTTCCAAACAGGTTGTGGATGTTTCAATTCATTCCAAACTAGTTGTGAATGTTTCCATTCATTTCAAACTAGTTGTGCATGTTTTCATCTCATTCCAAAGTTGTTGTGGATGTTTCCATTTCATTCTAAACAAGTTCTGAATGTTGCCATTTCATTCCAAACTTGTTGTGAATGTTTCCATTTCATTCCAAACAAGTTGTAAATTTTTCCATTCATTCAAAACTAGTTGTGAATGTTTCCATTCATTCCAAACTAGTTGTGAATATTTCCATTTCATTACAAAAAAGTTGTGAATGTTTCTATTTCATTCCAAACAAGTTGTGAATGGTTCCATTCATTTGAAACTGGTTGTGAATGTTTCCATTTCATTCCAAACAAGTTGTGAATGTTTCCATTCCAATCAACTTGTGAATGTTTCCATCTCATAACAAAAAATTTGTGAATGTTTCCATTTCATTCCAAACAAGTTGGGAATGTTGTGAATGTTTCAATCTCATTCCAAACAACTTTTGAATGTTTCCATCACATTCCAAACAACTTCTGAATGTTTCCATCACATTCCAAACTAGTTGTGAATGTTTTCATTTCATTCCAAACTTGATATGATCAAAGAAGGCATAACCAAGGTTGGCAAGGATCCGTTGAAGATAACTAGTGGACCATTGACAAGGAAGAATGCTAAGGAGCTCACTAGTGCACGTCAAGCTTTTTTCTCTAGATTTTTCATGGAGAATGGGCCTGTAATTTCGAAAGGAACTGCTGGAACATGCAAGGAATCATATGGCGATGATGGTCAAGCTTGGATGTTGACAGATTGGCGATATTCTAGTAGAAAAATCATATCTTGAGCAAAATAGATTAGAATTGAGTAATTCTTGACTCATTGGGAAGCTAACATCAAGAGCTACAAATCATATGAAGACCATGAAACCCATTTTTCACGTTAAAGGGGTCCAATTTAGCTTCAAAGTCGCGATTTGTGAGTTATCACTGGTTTAGAAGTAGGTGCGGTATTTTAGGTATATCTTAGGATTTAGATGTCCGTTTTGTGTGGTTCAAGTGTCATTTGAAAGATAAGAAAGAGCAATTTTCATGCTTTACATTTTGAGAAATCATACCTGAATTAAGTTCAAATTTCAGCTTAAAGTTGAAGACACAAGCAAGAACCACCTGAGAAAACTATTTTGGGGTTTTTATGGCCAATCATGTTTTGTAACGTATTTTGTTTTATTTTCCTGTTTATTTACATTATTTAGGATGTTATTTAGGCCATGGAAGTGATTTAGGTCACTTAGGATAAATGGAATTCACTGCACATGTTAAACATGTGTTAAAAGGGTGTAGGAATCCTAGTTTGACTAGGTTTTCTTGAGTCCTTTGTAACTAGGTTTCCTAGGTGACTTGGGCTGCGACATTTGCTGAGTCTTTTACCCTAGTTTAGGCCTATAAATAGGCACATATTCTCATTGTAAAATAATAGCCTTAACATGAAATAATATTGCTACTTTTGAGAGAAATTCTCTTTGGTTCTTTGTGGACCACCTTGGTGTACAAATGTGCTTGTGTTCTTATAATTCTTGTTTCTAGTCACAGGTTAATTAGGGGTGGGGGTCTTGAAATCCAGTCTCTTTGATGTCTTGTGGAGCTTGAAAAATATCTTGGGCGCGTTTCATGGT
>KK899254.1:119144-138050 GCA_000696445.1 Aquilaria agallochum
TTTATACCATCAGGGTTCGCATCAATTGGTATCAGAGCCACAAGTTCCATTGAAGGACATATCTTTGTGTTCTTGTTTCTGTTCGGTTTTCTTTCAATTTTGTTCAATAAATTCATGTTTTAATTGTCTGTTTTAATCCTTTTTCTTCTTGTTTCAGGTCTGTCCTTGTTACTCCATCCTTGTTCAAGTCCAAAAATCACAAAAACAACAAAAAGAAGTCAATCCGTGTTGTCTAGTGTTCTCGATTTTAATTCAATTGATCTTGTTTGTTTCTTATCTTTCCGTTTCATGTCCTACCCTATTAATCTGTCTTGTTTTCATTGTTTCCAGCATCCTAGAGTCAAGGAAACACCAAAAAAAGAAGGATCCAAGTTGAGGAAGTTTCGGTATCAAAAAGTTATTTCAAAATTGTGCAAGTTTCAATAGTTTCTTGTTTTGGACGAATAGAAAACTGACTTTTTGTCTTTGGCAGCAAGGAATTTCAAGGAGAACGTTTGTTTAGCATCAAAACAGCAAGCAAAAATTATAAAAAAAAAAAAGGAAACGAAAAGAAAAAAAAAAGAACAAAGGAAAGAGCTTGCAAAAAAGAAGTTTTCACAGAGTGTTGAAAGTTGTGCACCCCAAAACCTATCCCATTGTTTTGAGCCAACAAGCTTTCTTTGTGGTTCTTTTGATCATCAGCTGCAAGAGCTTGCTAGAGTCTTTTAAAGCTTGTTTAGCCCACCTCTTTTGGAGTCAAAATAGTTCTTCAAAAATTCAAGTTTTCTTGTGTGTTTAAGGATAGGTTTCTTAGAACTTTTGAGAACTCTTTTAATAGCAATATCTCACTAACAAATTGAGTGCTTGAGTGTTCATCTTTTGAGTGAAAACATGTGAGGTGAGTGTTTGTGAGGATCTTTATTATTTTCATGAGTATGGAGGGCCAGGAGGATGGAAGTGAGAAACAATGATGAGCCAACCATGAGAACGCTTCAAGAAACTCCCAATAGACTTGTGGGGAGGATTGAGGACATTGACTTGAGGTTGCCAAGGAGACCAAATCCCATCTTGCAACCAAGGAGAGGTCCAAGGAGAGAAGAACCCGAGGAGGAAGAAGGGCATTGGCATGACCATGGGCTTCCAAGGAGGGGGGAGCCAAGGGAGGACAATAACCTTAACTCCATCAATTTTACCATTCCATCCTTCCAAGGAAGGAGTGATCCCGATGCATATTAGGAGTGGGAGCAAAAGATTGAGATGGTGTTTGATTGCCATCATTACTCTGAGGAAAAGTAGGTTAAATTGGCTACCATAAAGTTCACTAATTATGCTCTTGTATGGTGGAATCAGGATGTTATTTGTAGGAAAATGAATAAGGAGGAGCCCATACACACATGGAGAGCCCTTAAAACCTTGATGAGGAGGAGATTTGTTCCTAGCTACTACACTAGAGATCAACGCCTTAAGCTTCAAAGGCTAGTGCAAGGCCAAATGAGTGTGGAGGACTACCATAAAGACTTGGAGATAACCTTGACTCGAGCCAACATCATGGAGGATGAGGAGTCCACCATTGTTAGTTTCATTAATGGTCTCAATCCTGAGATTGCCAACAAAGTGGAGATGGTGCCTTATGTCAACATGGAGGATTTACTTCATCATGCCATTAAGGCTGAGAGGATCATCAAGAGAGCAAAGGCATCCAAGATGTGTCAAGGAGGAATTTCCACATGGAGAGAAGCATGGAGTAAGGATGTGAGAGAAGTACCCAAGCCAAAAGTAGAGGCGACAAAAGGAGACTTGTCTCGGCCTCAACAAGAAAATTCAATCATGCTTGTTCCACTTTCACCACAAGAAGTCATCGAGGATCAAAGAAAATTTCAAAGTAAGGTTGAGAGAACAGAAAAAAAAGGGGAAAGTTGAGGGCAAGAGTGATGAGGTGAAAGCCGAAAGAACAACCGAGAGATTAAGTGAGAAGAGTGAATATGAGGGGAAGAAGAGTGGAGAGTTCCCGAGAGAAGAAATTGAGTGCGAAGTTGAGAGAAGACAAGAGTGCATTGAACCCAAGCCGAGTGAAGAGAGAAAGACCTACAAAGAAGCCGTACTTTTGTCTAACATAATGGAGTCTTCTTCTAGTGTTGTGTTGTCTTGTTTTTAGGAATTAAGTGAATATGAACTTCAAGAATCAAGTGAGTTGTTGCCCATCCAAGAAGTTCGTGTTCCCAATATTCCTAGTCATGTCCCATGCATTAAAACAACAAAGGAGGTTGAGAAGGAACAATTTAAGGTAAGCCCAAGTGATTTCATATGTAAAAGTTTGCCTAACATTATTTCTTATCTCATGGTTCAAGGGGAAGAAGATGTTGCAACTCCATCCAAAGTCATTAAGTGCAAAGGTGAAAATTTTGTGGTTCCTACACCAAAGGAAGATGCTTGGAGACTAAGTCCAACCATTATAATGTATTTCTTCCTAACACCTAGATTTGATGTAGTTTTGCATGAAAATCTCAAACAATGTGTGTTTGCTTGTAATGTTGTTTTGAAGATTGATTTTCATGAAACTAGATTAAGAGAATGAAGTAACCATGGAAATTTGACAAAATATGGTTTTAAAGCTTTTAATTCTTTGGCTTTGTCAAATCATCTTTGTAATTGCTTGAGTTTCTCTAAAGAAAAATCTGTTTTGGAGTTTTTTTTTTTAATTTGTTTGTTTTGTATCCATTTCACATTGTTTTGTTCTGTCTCAAGTTAAATCTACTTCTTTGGAATTTTTCATGCATCAATTACTTCATACACATACATTACATATTTCATTGATGTCCATTTATGTTCAGCCCATTTTTGTGTGTCAATCTTTAATTTCCAGCAAGCATCTCTTTGCCATGACACATGGATTACACAAGCTTTTGAACCTTGATATTTTTGCTTTGTATCAAACCTGAAAGTTTTTATTTTGAGTGAAAATTCTGGTTTTAAATCCAGCCTTTTAAGGAGGTATGTTGAGTCCTTTGTTTTGTGGCACATCCCATTCACAAATTTCATGCGTTGTTGTTCATATACATGCAAAAATAAGTTTGCTACTGAATTGGTTTCACTTAATCCTATCTACTCCAATCTTGTTTCATTCAAAATGCTTACGATTTTTGTGAAATTCGTGCATCCTTGTTTTGTTATTAGTTTAGGCCGCATTGTGTTCAATTCCTGTTTATTTGAATGGTCGATGCAAACTATTGTCTTGACATGCATAGTTTGTGTTTTACATAACCATAATACTTTTCTGAGTTTAGGTCCATTTGTTTTAAGTGCATGTAGCATCCGTAAGGTAAATTCTTCTAACATTTTTCCTAGTTATGGGAATAATGTTTTTAAGATGGCAAAGGCAATGAATGTGATGCCTAGAGTTAAGATGACAATTGTGCTAACTTTTAGATTTTTTGTGGTAATTGCTTCTAACTTTGTTTTTGAACCTGGAGGAATCATTGCATTTGGATATTGGTTTAGGTTTTTCACAAGATTAAAGCTCCATACACAAGCATTCAATGCTATTAGTGCTTATGTGAAAGGTAAGTGCTTATGTGTTGATTATTTCATTGTTATTGATTCAATTCCCTTTTCTAATGTAGGTTTTGATTCGAGGATGAATCCTTCTAAGGAGGGGGGAGCTGATATGATCAAAGAAGACACAACCAAGGATGGCAAGGATCCATTGAAGATAACTAGGGGACCATTGACAAGGAAGAAGGCTAAGGGGCTCAGTAGTGCACGTCAAGCTTTTGTCTCTAGCTTTTTCATGGAGAACGGGCTTGTAATTTCGAAAGGAACTGCTGCAACATGCAAGGAATCATATGGAGATGATGGTCAAGCTTGGATGTTGACAGATTGGCGATGTTCTGGTAGAAAAATCATATCTTGAGCTAAACAAATCAGAATTGAGTAATTCTTCTTCATTAGAAAGCTAACATCTGGAGCTACAAATCATATGAAGACCATGAAACCCATTTTTTACGTTAAAGGGGTCCAATTTGGCTTCAAAGTCGCGATTTGCGAGTTATCACTGGTTCAGAAGTAGTTGCGGTATTTTGGGCATATATTAGGATTTAGATGTCATTTCAAAGCTAAGAAAGATATATACAACTTTCATGATTTGAATTTTGAGAAATCATGGCTGCATCAAGTTCAAATTTCCACTTGAAGTTGAAGACACAAGCAAGAACCACCTGAGAAGACTATTTTGGGGTTTTTATGGCCAATCTTGTTTTGTAACATATTTTATTTTATTTTCCTGTTTATTTACATTATTTATGACATTATTTAGGCAATGAAAGTGATTCAAGTCACTTAGGATAAATGGAATTCGCTGCACACCTTAAACATGTGTTAAAAGGGTGTAGGAATCCTAGTTTGACTAGGTTTTCTTGAGTCCTTTGTAACTGGGTTTCCTAGGTGACTTGGGCTGCGAAATTTGCTGAGTCTTTTTCCCTAGTTTAGGCCTATAAAAAGGCAGATATTCTGGTTGTAAAACAACAACCTTGACACGAAATAATATTGCTACTTTTGAGAGAAATTCTCTTTGGTTCTTTCTGGACTACCTTGATGCACAAGTGTGCTTGTGTTCTTGGTGTTCTTATACTTCTTGTTTCTAGTCATAGGTTGATTAGGGGTGGGGGTCTTCAAATCCAGTCTCTTTGATGTCTTGAGGAGCTTGAAAAACATCTTGGGTGTGTTTCATGGTCTTTATACCATCGGGGTTCGCTTCAAAACTAGTTGGGAATGTTTCCATGTCATTCCAAACAACTTGTTAATGTTTGCATCTTATTCCAAACAAGTTGTGAAAGTTTTTACGTCATTCCAAACATGAGGTGAATGTTTCAATTCCATTCCAAACTAGTTGTGAATGTTTCCATTTCTTTCCAAACAAGTTTTGAATGTTTCCATCTCATTCCAAACTAGTCGTGAATGTTTCCATTTCATTCAAAACAAGTTGTGAATGTTTCCATGTCATTCTAAACATGTTGTGAATTTTTCAATTTCATTCTAAACTAGTTGTGAATGTTTCCACTTCATTCCAAACAAGGTGTGAATGTTTCCATCTCATTCCAAACTAGTCGTGACTGTTTCCATTTCATTCCAAACAAGTTGCGAATGTTTCCATTTCATTCCAAACAAGTTCTGAATGTTTCCATTCATTCTAAACAAGTTGCGCATGTTTCCATTTCATTCAAAATAACTTGTGGAAGTTTCCATTTCATTCCAAACTAGTAGTGAATGTTTCCATTTCATTCGAAACGTGTTGTGAATGTTTCCATTTCACTCCAAACTAGTTGTGAATGTTTCCATTTCATTCCAAATAGGTTATGTGTGTTTCCATTCATTCGAAACTAGTTGCGAAAGTTTCAATTCGTTCCAAATTAGTTGTGAATGTTTCCATGTCATTCCAAACAAGTTGTGAATGTTTCCATTTCAGTCCAAACAAGTTGTGAATGTTTCCATTCATTCCAAACTAGTTGTGAATGTTTCCATTTCATTCTAAGCAACTTGTGAATGTTTCCATCTCATTCCAAACAATTTGTGAATATTTCCATTCCAAACAAGTTGTCAATGTTTTCATCTCATAGCAAAAAAGTTCCGAATGTTTCCATTACATTCCAAACAAGTGGTGAATGTTTTCATTCATTCGAAAATAATTTTGAATCTTTCCATTTCATTCTAAACAAGTTGTGAATGTTTCCATCTCATTCCAAAAAAGTTATGAATCATTCTTTTTCGTTCCGAGCAAGTTGTGAATGTTTTGCAATTCATTTGAAACTATTTGTGAATTTTTGCATTCCTTCGAAACTACTTGTGAATGTTTCTATTTCACTCCAAACATGTTGTGATGTTTCGATTCCTTTCTGAACAAGCTGTGAATGTTTCCACTCTATTCCAAGCAAGTTGTGAATGTTTCCATTTTTTTCAAAACTAGCTGTGATTGTTTCGATTTCATTAAAAAAATTTGTGAATCTTTTCATTTCATTCCGAACAAGTTGTAAATGTTCCATTTCATTCGAAACTAATTGTGAATGGTTGGGTTCCTTCCAAACTAGTTGTGAATGTTTTTATTTCACTCCAAACATGTTGTGAATGTTTCCAATTTTTTCAAAACTAGTTGTGAATGTTTCCATTTCACTCCAAACAAGTTGTTAATGTTTCCATTTCATTCCAAACTAGTGGCGATTGTTTCCATTTCACTCCAAATTACTTGTAAATGTTTCCGTTTCATTCCAAACAAGTTGTGAATGTTTCCATTTCATTCCATACAAGTTGTGAATGTTTCCATTCATTCCAAGCTAGCTGTGAATGTTTCCATTTCATTCCAAACAAGTTGCGGATGTTTCCATTTCTCTCCAAAACTAGTTGTGAGGGTTTTCCAATTCATTCCAAACTAGTTGTGAATGTTTCCATTTCAGTCGAAACTAGTTGAGAATGTTTCCATTTCATTCCAAACAAGTTACGAATATTTCCATTCCATTCCAAACAAGTTGTGAATGTTTCCATTTCATTTAAAACTAGTTGTGATTGTTTTCATTTCATTCCAAACTAGTTGCGAATGTTTCCAAGACATTCCAAACAACTTGTGAATGTTTCCATTTCATTCCAAATGAGTTACGAATGTTTCGATTTCATTCTAACTAGTTGTGAATGTTTCCAATTCATTCCAAACTAGTTATGAAAGTTTCCGTTCATTCCAAAATAGTTGTGAATGTTTCCAATCATTCCAAACTAGTTCTGACTGTTTCCATTTCATTCCTAACATGTCGTGAATGTTTCCATTCCTTACCAAACAAGTTGTGAATGTTTCAATTTCATTCAAAACTAGTTGTGAATCTTACCTTTTTTTACCAAACTAGTTGTGAATGTCTCCATTTCATTCCAAACAAGTTGTGAATGTTTCCATTTTATTCCACAGAAGTTGTAAATGTTTCCATTTTATTCCACAGAAGTTGTAAATGTTTCCATCTCATGCCAAACTAGTCGTGAAAGTTTCCCATTTCAGTCAAACAAAGTTGTGAATGTTTCCATTTCATTCCAAACAAGTTGTTAATGTTTCCATTTCATTCAAAACAAGATCTAAATGTTTCCGTTCTTACAAAACAAGTTGTGAATGTTTCCATTTCATTCCAAACAACTTATGGAAGTTTCGATTTCATTCCAAACTAGTTGTGAATGTTTCCATTTCACTTCAAACTAGTTGTGAATGTTCCATTTCATTCCAAACAAGTTGTGTATATTTCCATTCACTCCAAACTAGTTGTGAAAGTTTCCATTCATTCCAAACAAGTTGTGAATGTTTCTATTTCATTCCAAACAAGTTGTGAATGTTTCCATTCTTTGCAAACTAGTTGTGATTGTTTCCATCTCATTCCAAACAATTTCAGAATACTTCCATTCGAAACAAGTTGCGAAAGTTTTCATCTTATACCAAAAAAGTTATGAACGTTTCCATTTCATTCAAAACAAGTTCTGAATGTTTCCATTACATTCCAAACAAGTTGTCAACGTTGCCATTGATTCCAAAATAGTTGTGAATCTTTCCATTTTATTCTAAACAAGTTGTGAATGTTTCCTACTCATTCCAAAAAAGTTATGAATCTTTCTTTTTCCTTCCAAACAAGTTGTGAATGTTTCCATTTCATTCGAAAGCAATTGTGAATTTTTGAATGCCTTCCAAACTAGTTGTGAATGTTTCTGTTTCACTCCAAACATGTTGTGAATGTTTCCATTCCTTTCCGAACAAGTTGTTAATGTTTCCAATTCATTCCAAACTAGTTGTGAATGTTTCTATTTCACTCCAAACAAGCTGTGAATGTTTCCATTTCTTTCCGAATAGGTTGTGAATGTTTCCAATTCATTCCAAACTAGTTGTGAATGTTTCCGTTCATTCCAAAATAGTTATGAATGTTTCCAATGATTCCAAAACAAGTTGGGATAGTTTCCATTTCATTCCAAACATGTTGTGAAAATTTCCATTCGTTACCAAACATATTGTGACTGTTTCAATTTCATTCAAAACAAGTTTTTAATCTTTCATTTTTTTCAAAACTAGTTGTGAATGCTTCCATTTCATTCCAAACAATTTGTGAATGTTTCCATTTTTTTCCAAACTAGTTGTGACTGTTTCCATTTCATTCCAAACTAGTTGTGAATGTTTCCAAGTCATTCCAAACAACTTGTGAATGTTTCCATTTCATTCCAAACAAGTTGTGAATGTTTCCATTTCATTTTAACTAGTTATGAATGGTTCCAATTCAATCGAAACTAGTTGTGAATGTTTCCATTCATTCTAAAATCGTTGTGAATGTTTCCAATCATCCCAAACTAGTTGTGACTGTTTCCATTTAATTCCAAACATGTTGTGAATGTTTCCATTCCTTACCGAACAAGTTGTGAGTGCTTTCCATTCCACTCCAAACAAGTTGTGAATCTTTCCTTTTTTTTTTTGAAAACTACTTGTGAATGTTTCAAACTCATTCCAAACTAGTTGTGAATGTTTCCATGTCATTCGAAACAACTTGTTGATGTTTGCATTTCATTGCAAACAAGTTGTGAATGTTTCCATTTCATTCCAAACAAGGTGTGAATGTTTCCACGTCATTCCAAACAACTTGTTGATGTTTGCATCTCATTCCACAAAGTTATGAATGTTTCCATTTCATTCCAAACAAGTTGTGAATGTTTCCATTTCATTCCAATCTAGTTGTGATTGTTTCCATTTCATTCCAAACTAGTGTGAATGTTTCCATGTCATTCCAAACAACTTGTGAATGTTTCCATTTCATTGCAAACAAGTTTTGAATGTTTCCATTTCATTTTAACTAGTTGTGAATGGTTCCAACTCATTCGAAACTAGTTGTGAATGTTTCCATTCATTCTAAAATCGTTGTGAATGTTTCCAATCATTCCAAACTACCTGTGACTGTTTCCATTTCATTCCAAACATGTTGTGAATGTTTCCATTCCTTACCAAACAAGTTGTGAATGCTTTCCATTCCACCCCAAACTAGTTGTGAATCTTTCCTTTTTTTTTTGAAAACTACTTGTGAATGTTTCCAATTCATTCCAAACTAGTTGCGAATGTTTCCATGTCATTCCAAACAACTTGTTGATGTTTGCATCTCATTCCACAAAGTTATGAATGTTTCCATTTCATTCCAAACAAGTTGTGAATGTTTCCATTTCATTCCAAACTAGTTATGATTGCTTCCATTTCATTCCAAACTAGTTGTGAATGTTTCCATTCCAAACAACTTGTTAATGTTTCCATTTCTTTCCAAATGATCTGTGAATGTTTTTATTTCATTCTAACTAGTTGTGAATGTTTTCAATTCATTCCAAACCAGTTGTGAATGTTTCCATTCATTCCAAAATAGTTGTGAATGTTTCCAATCATTCCAAACTAGTTGTGACTGTTTCCATTTCATTCCAAACATGTTATGATTGTTTCCATTTTTTACCAAACAAGTTGTGAATGTTTCTGTCCATTCCAAAGTAGTTGTGAATGTTTCCATGTCATTCCAAACAACTTGTGAGTGTTTCCATTTCATTCCAACAGAGTTGTGGATGTTTCCATTTCATTCTAACTAGTTGCCAATGTTTCCAATTCATTCCAAACTAGTTGTAAATATTTCCGTTCATTCCAAAATAGTTGTGCATGTTTCGAATCATTCCCAACTAGTTGTGACTGTTTCCTTTTCATTCCAAATATGTTGTGAATGTTTCCATTCCTTACCAAACAAGTTGTGAATGTTTCCACTCCATTCCAAACAAGTTGTGAATCTTTCCTTTTTGTTCAGAACTAGTTGTGAATGTTTCCATGTCATTCCAGACAACTTGTTAATGTTTGCATCTCATTCCAAACAAGTTGTGAAAGTTTCCACGTCATTCCAAACATGTTGTGAATGTTTCAATTTCATTTCGAACTAGTTCTGAATGTTTCGATTTCATTTCAAACAAGTTGTGAATGTTTCCATCTCATTCTGTAGTAGTCGTGAATGTTTCCATTTCATTGAAAACAGTTTGTGAATGTTTCCATTTCAATCCAAACATGTTGTGAATGTTTCCATTTCGTTCCAAACAAGTTCTAAATGTTTCCACTCATTCCAAACAAGTTACGCATTTTTCCATTTCATTTCAAAGAACTTGTGGAAGTTTCCATTTTATTCCAAACTAGTTGTGAATGTTTCCATTTCATTCTAAACTTGTTGTGAATGTTTCCATTTCACTCCGAACTAGTTGTGAATGTTTCCATTTCATTCCAAATAAGTTGTGTATGCTTCCATTCATCCCAAACTAGTTGTGAAAGTTTCCACTCCTTCTAAACTAGTTGTGAATGTTTCCATTTCATTCCAAACATGTTGTGAATGTTTCCATTTCATTCCAAACAGGTTCTGAATGTTCCCATTCATTCCAAACTAGTTGTGAATGTTTCCATTTTATTCCAAACAAGTTGTGAATGTTTCCATCTCATTCCAAACAATTTGTGAATATTTCCAATCCAAACAAGTTGTGAATGTTTTCATCTCATACCAAAAAAGTTAAGAATGTTTCCATTTCATTCCAAACAAGTTATCAATGTTTCCATTACATTCCAAAGAAGTTGTGAATGTTTCCACTCATTCCAAAATAGTTTTGAATGTTTCCATTACATTCCTAACAAGTTGTGAATGTTTCTATTTCATTCCAAACAAATTGTGAATTTTCGCATTCCTTCCACAATTGTTGTGAATGTTTCTATTTCACTCCAAACATGTTGTGAATGTTTCCATTCCTTTCCGAACAAGTTGCTAATGTTTCCAATTCATTCCAAACTAGTTGTAAATCTTTCTATTTCACTCCAAACAAGCTGCGAATGTTTCCATTCCTTTCCGAACAGGTTGTGAATGTTTCCAATTCATTCCAAACTAGTTGTGAATGTTTCCGTTCATTCCAAAATAGTTATGAATGTTTCCAATCATTCCAAAACAAGTTGTGACTGTTTCCATTTCATTCCAAACATGATGTGAAGGTTTCCAATCGTTACCACACAAGTTGTGAATTTTTCAATTTCATTCAAAACATGTTTTGAATCTTTCATTTTTTTTCAAAACTAGTTGTGAATGTTTCCATTTCATTCCAAACAAGTTGTGAATGTTTCCATTTCATTCCAAACTAGTTGTGACAGTTTCCATTTCATTCCAAACTAGTTGTGAATGTTTCCAAGTCATTCCAAACAACTTGTGAATGTTCCCATTTCATTCCAAACAAGTTGTGATTGTTTCCATTTCATTCTAACTTGTTGTGAATGGTTCCAATTCATTCGAAACTAGTTGTGAATGTTTCCATTCATTCTAAAATTGTTGTGAATGTTTCCAATCATTCCAAACTAGTTGTGACTGTTTCCATTTCATTCGAAACATGTTGTGAATGTTTCCATTCCTTGTCAAACAAGTTGTGAAAGCTTTCGATTCCACTCGAAACAAGTTGTGAATCTTTCCTTTTTATTTTGAAAACTACTTGTGAATGTTTCCAATTCATTCCAAACTAGTTATGAATGTTTCCATGTCATTCCAAACAACTTGTTGATGTTTGTATTTCATTCCAAACAAGTTGTGAATGTTTCCATTTCATTCTAAACAAGTTGTGAATGTTTCCACGTCATTCCAAACAACTTGTTGATGTTTGCATCTCATTCCACAAAGTTATGAATGTTTCCATTTCATTCCAAACTAGTTGTGATTGTTTCCATTTCATTCCAAACTAGTTGTGAATGTTTCCATGTCATTCCAAACATCTTGTGAATGTTTCCATTTCTTTCCAAATGATCTGTGAATGTTTTCATTTCATTCTAACTAGTTGTGATGTTTTCAATTCATTCCAAACTAGTTGGGAATGTTTCTGTTCATTCCAAAATAGTTGTGAATGTTTCCAATCATTCCAAAACTAGTTGTGACTGTTCCCATTTTTTACCAAAAAAGTTGTGAAAGTTTTTGTTTATTCCAAAGTCGTTCTGAATGTTTCCATGTCATTCCAAACAGGTTGTGAATGTTTACATTTCATTCCAAATAGGTTGTGAATGTTTCCATTTCATTCCAAGCTAGTTCTGATTGTTTCCGTTTCATTCCAAACTAGTTGTGGATGTTTCCATGTCATTGCAAACAACTTGTGAGTGTTTCCATTTCATTCCAACCGAGTTGTGGATGTTTCTACTTCATTCTAACTAGTTGCCAATGTTTCCAATTCATTCCAAACTAGTTGTAAATGTTTCCGTTCATTCCAAATTAGTTGTGAATGTTTCTAATCATTCCCAACTAGTTGTGACTGTTTCCATTTCATTCCAAACATGTTGTGAATGTTTCCGTTCCTTACCAAACAAGTTGTGAATGTTTCCACTCCATTCCAAACATTTTGTGAGTCTTTCCTTCTTTTTTCAGAACTAGTAGTGAACGTTTCCATGTCATTCCAAACAACATGTTATTGTTTGCATCTCATTCTAAATAAGTTGTGAAAGTTTCCACTTCATTCCGAACATGTTGTGAATGTTTCAATTTCATTCCGAACTAGTTCTGAATGTTTTCATTTCATTTAAAACAAGTTGTGAATTTTTCCGTCTCATTCTGAAGTAGTCGTGAATGTTTCCATTTCATTGAAAACAATTTCTGAATGTTTCCATTTCATTCCAAACATGTTGTGAATGTTTCCATTTCATTCCAAACAAGTTCTAAATGTTTCCATTCATTCCAAACAAGTTACGCATTTTTCCATTTCATTCCAAACAACTTGTGGAAGTTTCCATTTCATTCCAAACTAGTGCTGATTGTTTCTATCTCATTCCAAACTTGTTGTGAAGGTTTCCATTTCACTCCAAACTAGTTGTGAATGTTTCCATTTCACTCCAAATAAGTTGTGTATGCTTCCATTCATTCCAAACTAGTTGTGGAAGTTTCCACTGCTTCTAAACTAGTGGTGAATGTTTCCATTTCATTCCAAACATGTAGTGAATGTTTCCATTTCATTCCAAACAGGTTCTGAATGTTCCCATTCATTCCAAACTAGTTGTGAATGTTTCCATTTTATTCCAAACAAGTTGTGAATGTTTCCATCTCATTCAAAAAAATTTGTGAATATTTCCAATCCAAACAAGTTGTGAAAGTTTTCATCCCATACCAAAAAAGTTAAGAATGTTTCCATTTCATTCCAAACAAGTTATGAATGTTTCCATTACATTCCAAACATGTTGTGAATATTTCCATTCATGCCAAAATTGTTGTGAATGTTTCCATTACATTCCAAACAAGTTGTGAAAGTTTCCATTTCATTCCAATCTAGTTGTGATTGTTTCCATTTCATTCCAAACTAGTTGTGAATGTTTCCATGTCATTCCAAACAACTTGTGAATGTTTCCATTTCTTTCCAAATGATCTGTGAATGTTTTCATTTCATTCTAACTAGTTGTGAATGTTTCCAATTCATTCCAAACTAGTTGGGAATGTTTCCGTTCATTCCAAAATAGTTGTGAATGTTTCCAATCATTCCAAACTAGTTGTGACTGTTCCCATTTTTTACCAAAAAAGTTGTGAATGTTTCTGTTCATTCCAATGTAGTTCTGAATGTTTCCATGTCATTCCAAACAAGTTGTGAATGTTTACATTTCATTCCAAACAAGTTGTGAATGTTTCCATTTCATTCCAAACAAGTTCTGATTGTTTCCGTTTCGTTCCAAACTAGTTGTGAATGTTTCCGTGTCATTCCAAACAACTTGTGAATGTTTCCATTTCATTCCAAATGAGTTGTGGATGTTTCCATTTCATTCTAACTAGTTGTCAATGTTTGCAATTCATTCCAAACTAGTTGTGAATGTTTCCGTTCATTCCAAAATAGGTGTGAATGTTTCCAATCATTCCAAACTAGTTCTGACTGTTCCCAACTTTTAGCAAACAAGTTGTGAATGTTTCTATTCATTCTAAAGTAGTTGTGATGTTCCCATGTCATTCCAAACAACTTGTGAACATTTCCATTTCATTCCAAACAAGTTGTGAATGTTTCAATTTCATTCTAACTAGTTGTGAATGGTTCCAATTCATTCAAAACTTGTTCTGATTGTTTCCATTCATTCTAAAATCATTGTGAATGTTTCCAATCATTCCAAACTAGTTGTGACGGTTTCCATTTCATTCCAAACATGTTGTGAATGTTTCCATTCCTTACCAAACAAGTTGTGAATGCTTTTTATTCCGCTCCAAACAAGTTGTGAATCTTTCCTTTTTTTTTTGAAAACTACTTGTGAATGTTTCCAATTCATTCCAAACTAGTTGTGAATGTTTCCATGTCATTCCAAACAACTTATTGATGTTTGCATTTCATTCCAAACAAGTTGTGAATGTTTCCACATCATTCCAAACAACTTGTTGATGTTTGCATCTCATTCCAAAAAGCTATGAATGATTCCATTTCATTCCAAACAAGTTGTGAATGTTTCCATTTCATTCTAAACTAGTTGTGATTGTTTCCATTTCATTGCAAACTAGTTGTGAATGTTTCCATGTCATTCCAAACAACTTGTGAATGTTTCCATTTCTTTCCAAATGATCTGTGAATGTTTTCATTTCATTCTAACTAGTTGTGAATGTTTTCAACTCATTCCAAACTAGTTGTGAATGTTTCCATTCATTCCAAAATACTTGTGAATGTTTCCAATCATTCCAAACTAGTTGTGTCTGTTTCCATTTCTTTCCAAACATATTATGAATGTTTCCATTTTTTACTAAAGAAGTTGTGAATGATTCTGTTCATTCCAAAGTAGTTGTGAATGTTTCCATGTCATTCCAAACAACTTGTGAATGTTTCCCTTTCATTCCAACCGAGTTGTGGATGTTTCCATTTCATTCTAACTAGTTGCCAATGTTTCCAATTCATTCCAAACTAGTTTTAAATGTTTCTGTTCATTCCAAATTAGTTGTGCATGTTTCTAATCATTCCCAACTAGTTGTGACTGTTTCCATTTCATTCTAAACATGTTGTGAATGTTTCCATTCCTTACCAAACAAGTTGTGAATGTTTCCACTCCATTCCAAACAGGTTGTGAGTCTTTCCTTTTTTTTTCAGAACTAGTTGTGAATGTTTCCATGTCATTCGAAACAACATGCTATTCTTTGCATCTCATTCCAAACAAGTTGTGAAAGTTTCCACGTCATTCCAAACATGTTGTGAATGTTTCAATTTCATTTCAAACAAGTTGTGAATGTTTCCATCTCATTCTGAAGTAGTCATGAATGTTTCCTTTTCATTGAAAACAATTTGTGAATGTTTCCATTTCATTCCAAACATGGTGTGAATGTTTCCATTTCATTCCAAACAAGTTCTAAATGTTTCCATTCACTCCAAACAAGTTACGCATTTTTCCATTTCATTCCAAACAACTTGTGGAAGTTTCAATTTCATTCCAAACTAGTTGTGAATGTTTCCATTTCATTCCCAACTCGCTGTGAATGTTTCCATTTCACTCCAAACTAGTTGTGAATGTTTCCATTTTATTCCAAATAAGTTGTGTATTCTTCCATTCATTCCAACCTAGTTATGAAAGTTTCCACTCCTTCTAAACTAGTTGTTAATGTTTCCATTTCATTCCAAACATGTTGTGAATGTTTCCATTTCATTCGAAACAAGTTCTGAATGTTCCCATTCATTCCAAACTAGTTGTGGATACTTCCATTTTATTCCAAACAAGTTGTGAATGTTTCCATCTCATTCCAAACAATTTGTGAATATTTCCAATCCAAACAAGTTGTGAATGTTTTCATCTCATACCAAAAAAGTTACGAATGTTTCCATTTGTTCCAAACAAGTTGTGAATGTTTCCATTACATTCAAAACAAGTTGTGAATGTTTCCATTCATTCCAAAATAGTTGTGAATGTTTCCATTACATTCCAAACAAGTTGTGAATGTTTCCATTTCATTCGAAACTAATTGTTAATTTTTGGTTTCCTTCAAGACTAGTTGTGAATGTTTCTATTTCACTCCAAACATGTTGTGAATGTTTCCATTCCTTTCCGAACAAGTTGTTAATGTTTGCAATTCATTCCAAACTAGTTGTGAATGTTTCTATTTCACTCCAAACAAGCTGTGAATGTTTCCATTCCTTTCTGAACAGGTTGTGAATGTATCCAATTCATTCCAAACTAGTGGTGAATGTTTCCGTTCTTTCCAAAATAGTTATGAATGTTTCCAATGATTCCAAAACAAGTTGTGACTGTTTCCATTCCATTCCAAACATGTTGTAAAAGATTCCATTCGTCACCAAACAAGTTGTGAATGTTTCAATTTCATTGAAAACAAGTTTTGAATCTTTCATTTTTTTTCAAAACTAGTTGTGAATGTTTCCATTTCATTCTAAACAAGTTGTGAATGTTTCCATTTCGTTCCAAACTAGTTCTGACTGTTTCCATTTCATTCCAAACTAGTTGTGAATGTTTCCAAGTCATTCCACACAACTTGTGAATGTCTCCAATTCATTCCAAACAAGTTGTGAATGTTTCCATTTCATTCTAACTAGTTGTGAATGGTTCCAATTCATTCAAAATTAGTTGTGAATGTTTCCAATCATTCCAAACTAGTTGTGACTGTTTCCATTTCATTCCAAACATGTTGTGAATGTTTCCACTCCTTACCAAACCAGTTGTGAATGCTTTCCATTCCACTCCAAACAAGTTGTGAATCTTTCCTTTTTTTTTGAAAACTACTTGTGAATGTTTCCAATTCATTCCAAACTAGTTGTGAATGTTTCCATGTCATTCTAAACAACTTGTTGATGTTTGCATTTCATTCCAAACAAGTTGTGAATGTTTCCATTTCATTCCAAAGAAGTTGCAAATGTTTCCACGTCATTCGAAACAACTTGTTGATGTTTGCATCTCATTCCAAAAAGTTATGAATGTTTCCATTTCAGTCAAAACAAGTTGTAAATGTTTCCATTTCATTCCAAACTAGTTGTGATTGTTTCCATTTCATTCCAAACTAGTTGTGAATGTTTCCATGTCATTCCAAACAACTTGTGAATGTTTCCATTTCTTTCGAAATGATCTGTGAATGTTTTCATTTCATTCTAACTAGTTGTGAATGTTTCCTTTCGTTCTAAAATAGTTGCGAATTTTTCCAATCATTCCAAACTAGTTGTGACTGTATCCACTTCATTCCAAACATATTATGAATATTTCCATTTTTTACCAAACAAGTTATGAATGTTTTTGTTCATTCCAAAGTAGTTGTGAATGTTTCCATTTCATTACAACCGAGTTGTTGATGTTTCCATTTCATTCTAACTAGTTGCCAATGTTTCCAATTCATTCCAAACTAGTTGTAAATGTTTCCGTTCATTCCAAATTAGTGGTGAATGTTTCTAATCATTCCCAACTAGTTGTGACTGTTTCCATTTCATTCCAAACATGTTGTGAATGTTTCCATTCCTTACCAAACAAGTTGTGAATGTTTCCACTCCATTCGAAACAGGTTGTGAATCTTTCCTTTTTTTTCAGAACTAGTTCTGAATGTTTCCATGTCATTCCGAACAACTTGTTAATGTTTGCATCTCATTCCAAACAAGTTGTGAAAGTTTCCACGTCATTCCAAACATGTTTTGAATGTTTCAATTTCTTTCCGAACCAGTTGTGAATGTTTCCATTTCATTTCAAACAAGTTGGGATTTTTTCCATCTCATTCTGAAGTAGTCGTGAATGTTTCCACTTCATTGAAAACAATTTGTGAATGTTTCCATTTCTTTCCAAACATGTTGTGAATGTTTCCATTTCATTGCAAACAAGTTCTAAATGCTTCCATTCATTCCGAGCAAGTTACGCATTTTTCCATTTCATTCCAAACAACTTGTGGAAGTTTCCATTTCATTCCAAACTATATTTGAATGTTTCCATTTCGTTCCAAACTTGTTGTGAATGTTTCCATTTCACTCCAAACTAGTAGTTAATGTTTCCATTTCATTCCAAATAAGTTGTGTATGCTTCCATTCAATCCAAACTAGTTGTGAAAGTTTCCACTCCTTCTAAACTTGTCGTGAATGTTTTCATTTCATTCCAAACATGTTGTGAATGTTTCCATTTCATTCCAAACAAGTTTTGAATGTTCCCATTCATTCCAAACTAGTTGTGAATGTTTCCATTTTATTCCACACTAGTTGTGAATGTTTCCATCTCATTCCAAACAATTTGTGAATATTTCCAATTGAAACAAGTTGTTAATGTTTTCATCTCATACCAAAAAAGTTAAGAATGTTTCCATTTCATTCCAAACAAGTTGTGAATGTTTCCAATACATTCCAAACAAGTTGTGAATGTTTCCATTCATTCCAAAACAGTTGTGAATGTTTCTATTACATTCCAAAACAAGTTGTGAATGTTTCCATTCTTTCCAGACTAGTTGTGAATGTTTCTACTTCACTCCAAACATGTTGTGAATGTTTCCATTCCTTTCCGAACAAGTTGTGAATGTTTCCAATTCATTCCAAACTAGTTGTGAATGTTTCTATTTCACTCCAAACATGTTGTAAATGCTTCCATTCCTTTCCGAACAAGTTGTGAATGTTTCCAATTCATTCCAAACTAGTTGCGAATGTTTCCATTTCACTCCAAACATGTTGTTAATGTTTCCTTTCCTTTCCGAACAGGTTCTTAATGTTTCCAATTCATCCCAAACATGTCGTGAATGTTTCCATTCTTACCAAACAAGTTGTGAATGTTTTAATTTCATTCAAAACAAGTTATGAATCTTTGTTTTTTTTCAAATCTTGTTGTGAATATTTCCATTTTATTCCAAACCAGTTGTGAATGTTTCCATTTCATTCCAAACAAGTTGTGAATGTTTCCATTTCATTATTCCAAACTAGTTGCGAATGTTTCCATTTCTTTCC